>MKEJ01024799.1:0-14248 GCA_001753735.1 Embelia ribes | reverse complement strand
AAAAGAGAATATTTCTCATATTAATCAAAGAAACGGCCTGTCCTAGTTAATGGCGACGCAGTTCCCAAATCGATCTCTGTATCTAAGGGTCTTCGACTTCACCCCATTATTCAGGTCTCTCTCTCTATCTTTCTCTCTCCAGACGTATGTCCTCGGATCCAATTTCGATTGGTTTTGCGATTGTTTAATATTGGATCGATCGCCTGTCGGAAATTGATGTAAAAACTTATATTACACGATCATCGACGGTCGAAAATTAGTGTAAAGGCTTATTATTACCCTAAATTTCTGATGCACCATTTAGTAAACAGTAGACTGTAATTAGGTTTTGTAATTTCTCAATTTGAAGAGAAAAAAGACTTCTGTTTTGAAGTCCAGCATTTGGCAATTGTGTCTGGTGAATAAAACTCCATCTAATGGTTAGTTCTAATGAACTTTTTTTTTTTTAATCCAATAATAATGGGCTGTTATTTGTTGACATAATTAGCGTGTTAAGGATCATTTTTCTTATTGTTGGAGTTTGACTCTGTGGTAATACGATCGGGTAATCCCTATTTGGCCATTCCAATGGATATTTAAAAATCCTCATGTAATAATTCAGAAATTGCAAGAGCTTTCTTGATTAGTATAAACCCAATGATTGTATAATTCATTTATTTCTGTTACCGAGATGGGCACCTTTCTTTGTTTCATTTCCCTGGTGGTCTGATGACTGTAGAGGCTGAAAAGTGAAGAGTAAGGCCAAGGGGGAGGCTGCTCATGTCTTTTTCTGAGGATCGCAGGCAATGGGTTTGTGGAAAAGCTGGGACAGTGAAGCTACATCGGGTCGGTTCTATTGTACGCGATATTGGGGAGCCTTGCCTTCATCCATCACCTATCAAGGTTGTTATTTGTGAGGCATTTGAACGTTTTATTCTCCTTTTTGTGCTTTACTGGTTCTTGTGCTTATTATCATTATATATTTTCATTAAAGAACGTGACGATATAACGAGACGTTAGTATATATATGAACAAGTTTGTGCTTCCTAGTATATTCTGTTTGACGTTAACTCTGGGTTAGAGAGGGTAATACTTGACATATGGAGAGGCTGAGGTTGAAGTATTTTATGCCGTGGTGGACCCAGTTTTTTGGGTAGGGGGGCCAAGTCCAATTGTAGTACTTTTGTTACAAGGAGGGCCGCATATTGGACATCATCAAAACTTTCAAAAATTGTGCATAAAAGTGGCAACCCACCCCAGTTCCTCCTATGATTGTAGCTAGCAGTTCGAGAGCTGTCCTTATCTTCATCATTTGGATTTTGAATTGTTTGAGCACCAAAATAGTAGTAATTGAAGTGTTGTTTACAAGTTATTGAAGCCAGTTTTCTTGATGTTTTTCCGTTGGCATCCTGTATTGAATTCTGATAAATGGTCATGTTACACACATATTGCTTATTGATTTTCGAGTGTCGTGTAGAATCTTCATAGTCACCTTATAAAACTTTGTCTCTACTCGTGTTCGATTCCATGCGGCCTGAATTCAGTCGAACTCATTGATTATGAACGACAACTGGATGAATCTTATACTGGCCGAGTGTTATGGGTCGAACATCCTATTCCCAAGCCAATCTCTAAATTATTTATTCCAAGTTAATTTTGTTTCTTCCTTGCACTGACATTCCTTGAGGTCTTGCTAATCATGGTATTTATGCAATAGTATTTCTACACTTTAAGCAAATAGAATTCATTTTTAAGTGTAATTGTCTCTCAGTTTGTCGTTCTTAGTGTCTTTGGATGTTTGTTCTTTGCCTGATATTCATCGGTTTATACTCATCTCAGGATTCAGGTACAAAGACAATCATTTTTCTAAGCATGTGTATTTTTGTACACCCAACTTTTGGTGTTGTAAACGTGTTCGTTCGCATTATAGTCTTCTAACTCTCCAACTTGATTGTATGGATATGTTTGTAAAAAAAAAAAAAAAAACCTTTGGATGATATGATGGATTTTGTTGAGTTGGTGTTTTAACCTAGAGTTTTGGGTTTAAGGGCTTACAATGTCTTCTGCCATAGTACTGAAAAACGAGATGTAGTCAAGGTTAAGATTGGGCAGATGCTTTTTGATATAATTGTGAAGCTAATACTCAGCTTTTTGCACTTAAGTTTTGTTAATGTTAAGGACTCTTCATTCCTGGGAGTGTAGAATGTTTAGTTTCAAGATTTGAGCTTCTGATGAGAATTAATAATTTTTTTTTCCCTGTATATGTTCATGTTGGGTATCTAGCTGGCTTTCAGACCCGAGCAATTTGACCACGAGTTTAATATCTTTCTCTCTACGTGTGTAATTTCTGGTTGATTTTATTAGTCTTTTATGTGATATCAAAGAGAGAGTCAAGGTGATCGTACCTAATAGAACTAGGTAGTCTTTGAGTAGGGATGAATGTCTTCAAATATTTACGAGAAAGCATGGAATAAATAAGCTACAAACTAGAAAATAATAGCATATGGGTTGCACCCTTTTTTTCCTGCGGACTCAACGTAAATCTAAATGTAATCATCAAAGTGGCCCAGCATCATAAGAGCGGTGGACTACATATTTAAACCTACTAAACTATTGTTTATTAACTTTTTGCACCTTCCATTAAATTGTCATTCATGATCCTGGAGAAAGAATAGACATTTAATGTACAGATTAAATTAACCTTGTCAATTTCGTTCGGATAAAATAGTCATTGTGTAGAAGTTGAACAATGGTGACTTCGGTAGGTCTTTAGTGCATTTTTTACCTTGAAACTTTGTTCAGAGTTTGTTTTTTCCTTCATATGAGTCATTTAAACAATTTTATGCTGCAATGTTCTACCTTTGCTCTCTTGTGCATCATAAGTAAATGTTTTGAGAGTTGAAAATGATGGTGGAGCATTATGGGCAGCTAAGTTTTAAAGGAAGAAGGTGTCGTTGCTTTCAGTTTAAGAAGTTGTAATCTACTTCATGGCATTGTTTGAGGACAAGATATAACTTCTTGCTTGTGAAATGTATAAACACAGTATCAAATGTGTGGCTTAACTGCTTTATGCTATTCTCATGTGGAGTAATCCAAAAGCTCACATTCAATCTAAACTTCTTGTTTAACTTCAGTCATTTTGCATGTCATTTGTCGAGAATGCTATGATTAATTGAAATGCCAGCAATCCATAGCAAGTGCATGTTAAAATTATTAATATCCAGCTCACATTTTGAGAAGCAAAGTACAGTGGGTACTGTTCAATGTTACCTGGGTCACGGTTCGCTGTGCTACGTGGTACGGGAACGGGAACATGGTACGCGAGTATTTCGGGTAGGCTTAGTTTACCTTCATATATACAAGTTAATTCTTGTAGATTATGAAAGTAATATCCTTCTTTTATTTACATAAAAAATGTAAGTCAATAAAAAAATTCGATTTTTATTCAACTTTTTTTTTTTGTTGAGTTTATTTCAATGTTGATTCATGTCTTTTTGCATAGCACTATTTTTCTCCTTTTGTATAAAATTTTCCTTCATTTTTAATGTTAATTTTTGCCGACTATGCAAGTAAAAACTAGGAATGTTTTAAAGAAAAAATTTATGACAACTTTTTATCTTGCATTTCTCGAATTTAGCTATATATCATAGAAAAATGAGTAATCTAGTTGAATTTTGTTTTTTATTATTCATCTCTTTGTGTTTTGCTCTATTTTCTTTTGTTCGTAAGCAAAATAAATTGGGTTCGCTGGGTTCGCCAAAAGTGGAGAATTGGAACGCTAAAGTATCGTGTTCCGGTACGTGAAAACTGGAATGCGGTACGAGGAGAATCCGGTAACATTGGCATTGTTTTATTATTGAAGTGTCACTTCAGCTCATGATGCCGCCTCCAAATCGCAATGAATCTTTAAACTTCCATGTTCTGTTACTTGTTGGGTTTCTCTCGGTTCTATTTCATTTGTGAGTTGTGTGTTATAGAGATATATAATTTTCACCGCCAAACTTAGTCATGTATGTAATAGCTGCTAGATTGAAGAAGAAATCAAAAATTAAAGAAAAGGCAAATTACCAACCCTACATCTCCAGTACTCTGCCAAAAGCTCGAGGGATTAGCTTTCTCAACATCTGTTTTCATATATTTGTAATATTTTTTTGCATCATATCTTATTTCTGATTATATTTTGTCCGAATAAGGAATGTGCTCAAAATTTAAAAAATGGTTTTGCAAAAGTTCTTTTACCTAATGTCTTTGTGGTAGTATGTTAATTTGTACTTTCTGTGGAGTTAAAATTTTGATGTTTCAGTAGGTATTTTAAACTTGAACTTTTTAAGCGTCTGGTTGGGGTCACAGTGTGCGATACATATCCTTTCCCTAACCCTAGTCATGTTTACTGGATATGGATGGACCAAGTTAAAGAGCATCTAGAATTGAATTCTTCTGTCTAATACTTCTTTCCAAGAAGGTACACAGCAAGCATGGCACCATTGCTCCATGAAGTTAAGATGATTTCATTTGCTTATTTGTTGAAAATATTGTAATAAACTTTTCTTAGAACACTTTCAAGATGGGAAATATGTTCTGATTGATTTCGATAATTTGAGTAGTGAAAGACAGTTGCTCATTTGTATTCAGTCATTCAAGAACTATATATTTCCTTTGCGGCAAATTTATGTTTTTAGTTTTCTCTGAAGCTGAAAATGTTGCATAATTGTTTTGTTTCTGATGTTACAGATAAATAAAATGCTTAAGCCAGAGAAATGGCAAGCGACCTTTGATGATGATGGGAAGAATTTTGCTTTTCAGAAAGCATTAAAGTTGATCATTCTTGGGGTGAGTTGGTACTTTGTTGTCATTTTTGTGAACTCTAAATGCATGTTGACTTGTTCAGGTGTGTGATCTTGTCATTCTCTCAGTATGCACAACATATACAAGACAAGGAGAGAGAGAATACTGAGCATCTCAATGACTTAATTGGTTGTTTTGTTATGGGTTTATGTTTTTCTTTTCAGCATGTTTGAATTTTTGCAGTCAGAAATTTGAGTGTTGAGTTTTCAGCTTTTGGCTTCTGAAATTTGAAGAACCAAGTCCAAGGGAGTACCATAACAGAAAACTTTCTTGAATGGGCTCTGAGTTTTAATTGGGTAGCCTACCAATTATAAAACCTAATTTAAAAACCTCAACTATCTAGGAAAAACTCATCCCATTAAATTGTTCCATGTGTTAACTTTTAAGTGCTAAAGAATAAACGGGACAGCCAGATTCTTTGGAAAATTATACAAGTCCCTTCAGAGATGCAACCTGATGACTGGTAATTTTCTGTCCTTGTTCTGCAGTTAGAGGAGTGCAATTAACATAAATTGCAAAAGAAGTTATAAATATTCATAATTTATGACGTTTAAACTTATTTACGGTACTTTTGTACTTGTTATCTTCTACCCTCAATGTGTATTTTCGACTAACTACTTATAGATTCTGTCTATTATGACCATGTCTCCAACTTAGACATGGAGTAGGTTATTGGCGTTTCGATGGACTTAAGGTAATAGGTCAAAAAAAAGACTTAGGTTAAGTAAGTCACTTGGTGGGTAGGGGCAAACCTAATAGAAGGATATTTCAAAGACTTTCTGATGTAGGACGGTATTGACAAGATAATACCAAAAGGATAATTTGATCATTTTTAACTCAATACGAATAATGGTTAGATGTTTTAACAAAAACAAATAAAAGAAAGCTTGAGATCCAATACCCAACACAGAGATTCACTCTTTAATAAATTCTCATAAGTCAACTGTACAAAAAATAAATAAATAGGTCATATGCATAGACCTTTAAGTAAAACCTAATGGGCCAACTCATATGGGCCTATTACCACTAATAAAATAATTAAAACAAATAACCTAAACAATATTCGCTTCCTTCATTAAATTAAATGACGATTGAAATAAAATGATAATATTACTACTAATCCGATTCATTCTCCCCCGGTTGAAAAAATGACCTCAAACTATAAGTCTTCAAATAAAGCGAGGAGCTGAAGTCCAATTATCCAGCAAATACTAGCATAAACATAAAGGCTAAGCAATACAAAAGAAGTTCGACGATCTTCATGAACAACCTAATACGCAAGCGCAATATCAGCCCACTTGAACTTGACATTTGGATTATACCACGACGCTTGCAACTTCTTTCTTCTACCAGAATAATCCCATGACATACCATTTGATAGAGTCACCCCAATTAATTTATCAACACACAATAAGTCATCCAATTGCCTAAAAAGATTAACATAGTTAGCCCATGGCTGAAAATGCATCTTACCTACTTCCTTTTTATTCATACACCACTCTCCTTTAATAGCACCACCTTTTAGCATTAAACAATCAAGATTAATTTCTTTTTCTGGAACCAATAAATAAGGATCAATGAAATCTGAATGAACATTTGAAAAATTATTACTATAAATTATTTATTGTCAACGAAAATAAGTTTCAAAAGATTTTTTCCGAATGCTTCTAATTTAGTTTTTCCCTCTTATTTTCTTTCAACATAAACCTTTGGCTTGGGATAACATTTTCATCTTCTATTGTCTTTTTGATGCGGGGAAAATGTTCATGTCCAGAAGTAAGTATAGTTTTAACTCCATCAAAATAAAAGGTGTATGTGTTGTTTGTTTCGCTATAAAAAAAAATCATTGTCCAATTGCCAAGTTTTGCCAAATAATTGATGATAGTACTTCATATCAATCACATCACAAATCATTTTTACTTGTACATGTATTTCTAAAAAAAAATAAAAATTGGATCTAAACATTGTTTTGTTACCTTGTGAGTTAAGTTAGCGAAATATGGAGTTTAGCATCCCCATGTAGGCAGCTTTAGTTTTTTCACAATATAATTAGCGAAAAATCCATAGTTGATGATGAGCTTGCAAATTTTATCATTCACTTTACAGCGCATGTGAAAAATTCATTCTTGTAGTGCCTCTTCAACCCCCATGCCTTTTTCTGTACATCTCTCAACTCCAGGACCCTTTTGTAATTTTCCTAAACTACTAAGGTGAATCTGTAATTTTCGAACCTACATTTGTTTTTACAAATTTAGGCGCTTATCTGTAATTATCTCAAACCTCAGGGGTTGATCTGGAATTATCCCAAACTTTAGGGGTTGATACGTTAATTGTGAAAACTTCGTCGGCTCAATTGAAAAGAACCCAAAGTTCAAACCTTAGGTACATGGGCTCAATTGAAAAGAACCCAAAGTTCTAACCTTAGGTAGACTACAACACTCTTTCCTCCTCTTCCGTGCGGCACATTTTTTGTTTTTTTGTTTTGTTTTTTTGCTTTTGATTTCCTCCCGATTCTACTACAAAAAACCCAAAACAAATATTAAAACAATCAAATTGATTTACCTTAACAACTTATGGAGATCACACTCTGGGTATGACTTCTCTCAAATTGGGTTTTAATAGATGTTAGGCTTTTGTTACCAAATTGATATAGGATGGTATTGACAAGACAATACCAAATGATAGTCTGATCGTTTTTGACTTAATATGAACAAAGGGTCGATGTTTTAATAAAAACGACCAAAAAAAACCTTGGGATCCAACACCCAACACAAAGAGATCTGCACTCTAAAAAAATATATATATATAAAATACATAGAACATCATGTATATTGACCTTTAAGAAAATTCCAATGGCCCTAACTCATATGAGTCTACTACCACTACAACAATAATTAAAACAAATTACCTAAACAATGTTCGCTACCATAATTAAATAAAACGACAATTGAAATAAAATGATCTGATATAACTACTAATCTGCATCACTTCCAGATGAAGCCATCTCAGGATAAGTTGGTTATTGGTGTTTCCACTTTTATTTTGGAAAACTCTGCTTTGCAGTTTTGGCTGAGTTGATTTAAATGTTATCAAACTAAGTTTTACTTTGGCAACAGTAAACAAGGTTCATCCATGCTGGTGCTCTTTTTCCCTCCTTTTAACTTGTAAGGATGACTGATTTGTTAATAATTTTTTTGCACTTCTATCTATTTGCGTTCCTGGTTTGTTGGAGCATTATTCATACTAACCCTGTCACTTGTCATGGAAAAAGGGTATTAATTTCGTTAGCAGTTATTTTTAATTGCATGTAGTTGTGCCTTTAGTTTAACATTAGATCTTATTTTTTCATTTTTAATTCATCTTTTATTTTTGTTGGAGTTGTTAACAACTGTTAACTCAATTGTCTTGCAAGAGTTTTCTTTTGGACATGACCAAGAGTTTTCTTATATCTCTGGTGGTTCTTTATCTTCTTTAGGGTGTTGATCCTTCTATAAGGCCAGAAGTTTGGGAATTTCTTTTAGGATGTTACACTTTGAGTAGCACCACGGATTATAGAAAGCAATTGAGAAATGCACGAAGGTATATGCCCTTTCATGTTTTATTCAGTTATATGGGTCTGCCCGGATAAATTCTGAAAGAAAATTAAGAAGGCAAGAACTGAAGGTTTTGGGGCCAAAAGCCCTTTAGATTTGGAAGAATTTCATTATTTTCTATCAGAACTGTCTTGTGACAACTTTGAGTTATCAACCTATTGGTTCCCATGCAGGGAGCGGTACAGAAATCTTATCAAGCAATGCCAAATGATGCATTCAAGCATAGGAACAGGTTCGCTTGCCTATGTTGTGGGGTCCAAAGTAATGGACATGAGGACGATAACCAGAGATCGAACAAGGAGAGAGGCCGAGGTCAATTGTAGACACAAATTAGATGATGTTAACAAATTAGCGAATAACACTGAATTGGACAATTGTACAAAAACACCTTATGAATGTGAAAGGGAAAGCTCCAGTGATTCGGGTGACCTTGTTAGTGTTAGGGGAAGCACTGATAGCGCAGCATACGATTCATCTTCATTTATACCTAATAATTCGAGCCCATATAATTTTCCTTCCCCAATACATGGAAGGGATGCAGATGAATCAGGATTTGTAGCTGAGGGTTATTTTGATTTTCCTCCATTACCTGTTACAGATTTATTTGAAAAGCAGGGTGAATATGCAAAAGGAAATGAGTTGCCTGGAAATAGAGTTTCTTCAAGAAGGAAATTGCGATTCAGAGAGGAATATATGCACAGTTTTCAAATTAGTAATAATGAAGATCTAGTTATGGAATCAAATGACAATGAAGATCTGGTTATGGAATCAAATGGTTCAACAACAAACTATATCTTATCACCTGTCAACGGCGAAATTGAGATGGTCAATGCCGATATACATGGTCCATCAGAAGTTATGAAAATGGAATATAAAACTGAGATAGTAAATGGATTGAGAATATCTGATGTGCCAGAAGCTCCATGTCTGAATGCAACTACATCTCAAGGGGCAAATGCTGGTGAAGAAAAAGTTTCTGAGTGGCTCTGGACACTGCACCAAATAGGTAACTAGAAGTTCCTTAAATCAAATCCACCTAATGCTACAGTTGGATTCCATGATGTATTAATCAGTTCGTGTCTTCAGTTGTTGATGTAGTTAGAACAGATAACCATCTGGAGTTCTACGAGGATACACACAATTTGGCTCGGATGTCAGATATCCTTGCAGTTTATGCTTGGGTTGATCCTACAACAGGGTACTGCCAAGGTGATTGTGAGCCAATTTGATGAAAATTTTTTCCCTCGTCCAAAGTTTTTTGAGCTCTCAGATTTGAAGTCATTTATGTTAATGAGATAGGGCTGTAAGCTTTATTGTCTGCCAGATTCTATTGTTTCCATTTCTAACTGATATATCGATCTTAGGTATGAGCGATTTGCTCTCACCCTTCGTTGTTCTTTTTGATGACGATGCTGATGCATTTTGGTGCTTTGAGATGCTTTTGAGGAGAATGGTAAGTTTGAACGTGGAATGACTCTTATTTTTATTCATGTTTGTGAATCAGTACCAACTAGATAGTGCTTTTGTCGTCAAGAGACTGTTCATGGGGTGTTTCAGATTTATTGCATAGTTATATAAGCGCTTCGTTATTGAAAATATGCTCTAATGGTTCTTGAAATATTTTTCGTATGAAGCATAAAGAAATTGTTACATTCGTTTGGAGAACTGACCACTAAATGCCAGATATCAAAAGTGGGACACCTGCAATCCTTATAGAATTTACCAGGGATCATAAGCCAGCAATGTGTTGTTCTTATCCTTACTTTATAACAACGTTAAGTCGATGACTACTCCATGGAAAGTACAAAATTAGTTCATTGTTGTTTTTATTTCAAATTTTGATGCTAGATCGTTCTTCTGAATCATCTTTAAGTTGCAACCCGATAAATTATATATATTCCTAATTTATTACCTAAACAAAAACCAATGTTGATTTTGTAGTATTTGTCAAATATTGACAAATGCATTCTTCTACCTCATGGTCAATTAACTTTCTTTCGTTGAAAGACAAAAAATATTAAATCTTCATTTCCGATATGAAATAATACAAA
Organism: Embelia ribes; assembly: GCA_001753735.1. Classification (NCBI taxonomy): domain Eukaryota; kingdom Viridiplantae; phylum Streptophyta; class Magnoliopsida; order Ericales; family Primulaceae; genus Embelia; species Embelia ribes. The sequence goes on along the minus strand of MKEJ01024799.1, from coordinate 3,780 downwards.
ACTGGAAACCGAAGATACATGCTGGTACGACACATTATAGAGTGCTACAATCGGGTACAATCCCCAACATTACTTGGATCATTGTGTACACTTTCCTCACTGTTTGTCATGCCAGTACAGAGCATAAATTTTATCACTATGTATAATTGTCTTACTGGAATTGTACATGCTAGCTGATACGATACAAGATTTACTGCTATTTTTCTTATCCTGCATGGGTGCTACTACGTCTCAACAGTAGATTTTTTTTGGTTATCCAGTTACAAATTCTTTCTCATTTATACTTTCTTCCCTCCCCAGCGTGATAACTTTCAGATGGACGGACCAACTGGTGTAATAAAGAAGTTGCAATCACTTTGGGGTATTTTGGAGCTCACTGACAAAGAAATGTTTGCGCATTTTTCCCAAATAGGTGCTGAAAGCCTTCATTTTGCCTTCCGGATGCTGCTAGTACTTTTCCGACGAGAGCTATCCTTCAATGAGGCTCTTTCTATGTGGGAGGTTTGTGCTTTTAATTGGTCTTTTTTTTTCTTTTTTTTTTTTTATGTTTAGAGAATAATATGGCTGCAAATTGGTTATATTGTGTGCAACAGTTCTGCAATATATATCTGCCAAGAATATGATTCTTAGGTGTCTCTGTGTCCCATCAATTGCGCCAGTGCACCCGTTAAATGGTTTAAAAAAGCAAGTTAATTATTAATTTTATAAAATTTACATTAATAAAACAAATTTAAAATTCAACATGACCTTGAAATGCTGCCAAAATCTGGGATTCTCGTGAATTTGATTGGTAACTCGATTGAATGATGGAGGAACTATGATTGACATGGTAAAAGTAATCGTACATCTCAAAACTATGTTAAAATATCTACTGATAGTCTCCTCCAAATGTTGAAATTCTTCTTGCACCTTGCGGTTTCATTCGTTATGACCAATAGTTAAAAGAAAAATTGCTAATTGTTCCTCTACAGTTACTTCACATTATCTTCCAATAATTTTTGCTCTTTAAGTTGTTTTACAAGCCAAAAAATTACATGATTTTCCATTCGAAATAATTCATAATAACGTGAAGGGTTACCATGTAGTATTTCCATAACACGTTCATGCCCTCTTAAACTGGATGTTCTGCAAGGCTCTTTCACTATGTATTTTTCATAGTATTCTATAATTATATAACATGCCAAACTAGATAATGAAATAACTACCACATCTTCACATTCCTCGTTTGAATAAGAGTCTTCCACTAAATCCATGTAAACTCTGTAATAAAGTAATATAATTAAAAACAATATACATAAAATCGACAAGGTATTACTACAATCAATAAAGGAAAAAAAAACCATATTGCCTCGAATAATAAAAATAATCAAGTTTAAATTGTCAAAAGATACTCATACTGGAAATAAAATTAAAAACAAGCATAGAAATGCAATGAAAAAATGTTGACAAATAATTTTAATTATTTGTTGGTTTATTTTTCTTGTTTTCAAGCCATGCTGGACGAATGGAAGCATCTAATGCTTCCAACATCTCCCTCTGCTCCTTTATCATGAATAACTCGCAAGCAAAAAAATAAAGTTTGCTTCCTTTAGCTACTTCCTCCAATTGATCTAGAAGCTTAACACACTCCTTAATAGTAACCTCTTGCTTGGGCTTTGGCTTGGGACGATTAACCACTAACTCAAGTGCACCACAAATGCGATCAAGATGCTTATTCATGGCCACAATAGAAGAAGCTTTTTTACGAGGCTCGGGCGGAAGAATTATGTCTACATTTCTCTTTCCCCGTCATTGTCGTTTATTATTTCCAAAATCAGTTGTATCATCATTTAAATCGACAATCCCAGGTTCGTCAATTTGAACTTGGGAATCTGAATCCAAATCAACAAACTTTTGTTTGTCATAATTTCCCCCAACTTCACATGGTCCTGCATTGTTAGTAGATAATGACCCATGTAATGGAGCCCAGGCAAACTTTCTAGTTGCCATCCCTTCCAAGAATAAATCCGTTTACTTATCTGCATGGTCAATTCCATTGAAATATCCGGATGAGCCTACAATAATATAATTATGTCAATATGGCTAAATCGCCATCTTATATATTTATAAATTAATTGATCAAATATTTGGATATATATCCATATATAATATTTCCACCACTCATCACTAGCAACTATAGTGTTCTTCTCATCATCCCAGCCAAGCTTAGACTCAAAATCCCTAAGCTTATACTATATTTTCCATTTTTCTTTCGTTTTATCCCAATGATTTTTCATTTGTTTCTTATCATAATCTTTTCCGTGTCGCTTATTAAAATCAATGATAATCTTATTCTAAGCGGCTTTAGAAAAAAACATGCCTTGCTTATTTCTTATATGACGGTGACACAAATCAACAAAAGTCTTGTGCAACTTATAGCTCGTTGTTGCTTTAAGCTTTGGTAATTTTTTATTTTGATGATTTGAGCCGATACTTGCAATTTGATTAGAATCCATCTAATAATGTCACAATGAAAATCGACATAAAAAGCTTACAAGAAAAATAGAACACCAAATCTTATCACAAATAAGCAATTTTTTAACAAAAATCTCAATCAAGCAACAAATCAAGGAAAAATAGAACAAAATCTAATATCAAAATTGGCACACATCATTACATACTTGTATACCTATATACGAGCTTATCTAATAGCTAGATCTCGATAATTGTTTGAAACATACACAATACATATTTAAGATTTCTTTATTTTATCAAACATTGCATCTCGGAAAACTTTTGTATTAAGATTGCATACACAATACATATTTGACAAATTTTCTTTCATTCTATTTTTACATACACAATACAATACACACACACACACATACACAGAGAGAGAAAGAGACAGATAAACAAACCCATGAGTCGATATTTTACAAATTTTCTTTCGTTCTACTTTTACATACTCAATACAATATATATATATATATATACACACACACACAAGCACACAAAAGAAAAGATATATAGAAACAAAAATATGAGTCGATTTTCTACTTTTATATACATAATATAGCTCATATACATATACATACACACCCACAGAGAAAGAAAGAAATAGAGAAACACCTATGAGTCGATATTTTAGAAATTCTCTTTCATTCTACTTTTACATACACAATACAGTACATATATCTATATATACACACATATATATAGAGAAAGAGACAGAGAAACAAACCTATGAGTCGATCTATTACATAGAGAGATGCAGATCTGTTGCTACCTCAATCACGCTGCTTCGATCACGATGCTTTAGATTGAACACGCTGCTTCGAATAGAAATGTTGTCACTGACCCCAAAAAATGAATAAATTTGGTGCATGTATTTTGTATGTGTGTGCGTGCGCGCACACAAACACACATGAAACACATATATATATATAAAGTACATAAACTTGTGGATCTGAGTAAGGTTTTACTATATTTTAACATATACCTGAATTGGGCTAAAAAATGGTCGGATCTCAGCAGGAGAATCTAAAAAAGCTTAATTAAAGCATTGCCTTGTCAGTCTTGAAAGATTACTTATATCACCCCGCCTTATTAGTAATGCATAGTCACGGAAAATGGTCTAATAAAGTCAAACAAAAACCAACCTGTCATAAACAACTGATAGAACCACGTAAATCATCCCGCTATAATCTCAGACTTGGCCTTATCATTATGTTTTGGCCATACATCAAATCAATTGAAATAATTAACAATAATCCTTTGTTTGATGAAATGAAAGGGAACAAC
>MKEJ01024791.1:0-19221 GCA_001753735.1 Embelia ribes | reverse complement strand
AGAGAGAGAGAGAGAGAGAGTAGCTGAAGAATTTAGTTTGATTGGGGGAAAATTGTGCATATTTTGCCCTAGGTGATCTTTACTAAATTGCACTTTCCCCCTGAAGTTTCTGATAGTTTCTAAATGATCCTGGTTTTTCGGAAATGGAACGAAGTGATCATCTGTTGACTAGGTAGGAGTGTGCATTGGTTCGGGTAACCTGAAATTTGAACCAAACCGATTTAATTCGGTTTCAAATTTTTTGTGAAGGTTCGGATTTAGGTTTAAAATCTAAAAAATATTGGGTTTTGTGAAATTTTGTGTTTGGATTTTCTAAAAAATTTTGGATTTAAACTTGAAATCCGAAATTATTGAATATTAAATTAAAACTAAAATTATGACATAATGATAGTTTAGTTTTTGGTTAATGATGATTTTTAATGGATGTTTGGGTTCGGTCCAACCTTCCTCGGTTCGGATTCGGTTTGGATTTGTGGGAATTTCGGTTCAGGATCGATTAAAAAAAAAAATGGTTCAGGTTTTGGGTTTTTGAATTTCGATGAACAGTCGTATCACTAGGTGATCTTTGCTTAATTACATTTTACCGATAAAGTTTATGACAGTTTCAAAAGCTCCCGATGTTTTGGGAATTGAACGAAATGAGCACTTTCGGTTAAAAGCTATTCGCTTGGTTGCAATTTTTAAGCAAATAAGCTAGTTTATTTCGGTTTAAGAAAAAAACTGGAGCTTATTTAAACTGAGCAGTCAAACGCTGTCAAATTTTTTAAGCAAAAAAATGGATAAGTTAAAGCTTATAAGCTACAATCAGACAAGCCCTTAATACACGCATATTTTTTGGGTACATTGAAAGTCCTAGCCGACAGTGGGAAGAGTCGAACACTAAACCTCCTACTAAGGAAGCTAATTTATGGTTACTATGCTTGCCCTAATAGTTATCTTAATACAAACATGTAACTATCAATAAATCGGCATATTATCTCGAGCTATAGCCTAGTAGCAAAATCAATGTGATAAAACTTAGGGGCGAAGCCACTCTTGGGCAAGGGGGGTTGATACTACTCCCTCGGTTCAATTAGAGAAGTTTTTTTTTTGGGAAAAAGTGAATATGTTTTTAAATATATTTTGAGATCGTATATTATTTTTACTAACAAACGAACAAAAATAAGAAGTGAATTATATAAATTTAATCTTTACTTTATAACACTAATACTACTTATAATATTATTTTGTTTAAAAATATTGCCAGTTTGGCAATTACATATGTTTCATTATATGATGATATAATAATTTTCAAGTAATTGATCTATTATTTGTTCAAGTATTTATAATGTCATCACTTCTCGTTTTTCTTACATTCTCAAAATTAATTATTCTCATTTCTCGTTCCCGTTTCGTATAGGTCTCCATTTTGAAACTTGACAACTATGGACTTAGGTCATCTAATCCTCCATTGACTAGTAACGCTAATGCTTCAGCTTCCAATCCTTGCTCCCGCTCTCACAAATTTTTGGCCTATAAATATGATGCTCTCACGCTCCCGACCCTTCTTTCGCACCATAATTTGTTGACTTAGCTATGAACTGCCACAGGTGTAGTTATAGCATAGAACTTTCCTAGAGATTACCCATATTAATTAGCATAATCTCAGTAACCACCACATGGAAATTATCCAATTATCTAAAATATTAAAACTAGTACGTGTGACAAGAGCAATACAATAAGTTTTATTCTCAACTACTAATTACTAAATAAATAATATATGTAATGTTCATGTCTCCTATCCAACCATCAATTTTGGTATCTTCTCTATTTCCTTCAAAGTTCCTTTTCCATGTCCTCCCCTATATATATACACACACCAAAAAGATCAAATTTTGTAATCCATTAAATTGACAATTACTCCCTTTTCAAAATTTTCAAATTTTTTCCTTTTAAACACCTATGAATAAGGAGGTTGCGGGTTTGGAAGTAAGGCCGGGAGGACTGCTGGTACAGAGACGAAGTTCGGATAAATATAACGAAAAGATTTTTGACACAAAAAACAATGCGAAATATGGATCATATGATCATGAAGTCGATATTTATAAACGTCCTAGTTTTGGTAAGTCAAGTTTCAAGAAGTCCAAATATTGTCGTCACGAGGGAATTGGTAAGGCGGATAAGGCATTGGAAGCTATCGTCGAAATTGGGTTTGAAGTTAACAAGATCTCAAAACAGGTAATAGTATTTGTTTTCGTAGGCAAATTTTTTTTTACGATCTGATAGTTATAAGATAATGGTTCTCATAATCCTTTTTCTACACTAATTTATTTTTGACAGGTTGCAATTTTGGAATTAGAAATTTATGGTGGTAAAAAAACTTCACAAAGTGTTATTTTGAATTTGATTGAAATGCTGATGACACAATTGCTTAGATTGGATGAAATTGTAGCTCATGGGGATGCCAAAATTAAGAGAAAAGAGCAGGTATTGATAGTCATTTTTTTTTTAATTTTTTTTTATATATAAGAAAAGGTTTTCATTAAATTTGTGCTTTTAGTTTCTTTTTCAGTTTTTTCTTAAATTATACATTACACAAAATTAAGCTCTATTCTCTTGGAGAAATGTTTTAAGTCAGTTGTTTCCAATTTTTAATATTTTGACAATCCCAATAACCTTAATTTTTATAATATTTTGGCACCGATTATTTTTTTGGGCAAAATAAATAGTTATCTGAAAAATGAAAAATGATTCGATTACTAGCAATTTTGATGAAAAAAAATGTATACATGATCTGAACACCTATACGGTTATATCAAATGCTTCGATCTTGCTTTCAAGCAGAATTAGATAGCTGTTCTCTGAATGATTTTTTTGTATATATGTATGTTTCTCTTTCAAATATATAAATTCAAACTCTTTTCTCACAAAAAATGAAAAAAGAAGACCTTACTATATATTTTTGAATTTCTAAACATGTTATAGGTAAGAAGGGTGCAGAAGTATATTGAAGAACTTGATAAGCTGAAGATCAAGAATAGTAGCAATGAGATTAAATCCTCGATTACACGACCAATCCAAAAGCCGTTGATCTTCCATGCGAGATAATTAACTTCTAAAAACGCTTCATTTGTTCTCATATCGATTTCGAGGTCAAGTTGATTAATTGGCAGTCATGTATTAGCTATAAGATTTTGATATTATTGTGGATATTAAGCTTTGTTAATTTGTGGATGAAATTTTAGAGAAGTTGGATACATAGTTGGGTTTACCTTTTATTATGCTCTACAAGGTTGTTTCATAAAGTGATACATATAAAAAAATAAAATAAAATTAAATTAATTCTTTGTGTCATTGTCTTGAATTAATTTTTTTTCCATCTAAATATGATCACGATCGTACAAATTGGCAATTAGCGTTATGTAACAACTCCATCGACTGAAACTATAACGGTTCGAGTTTGCAATTTGAATGGAATCCACGATTGTAATAGTCATGATGGCCGTTAAGGTCAATTAATGGTATCGAACGTATATTTTTATACAATGTAACATTTCCAAGAGGTTAAAAAGTAGTGTTACGGAAAATGTAGAGAATTAAGGTAAATTAATTCCTCCTAAGCCGAAACATGAATTAAATAAGAACCATGCCTTGAGATTAATGCCCGATTGCAATAAGGTATTTCCCGTGACTTTGAATCATCACCGTAGATTATAATTAAAGCGTAATAGTTGTATCGTTCACAATAAACAAATATAAATTTCATGAGTCGTACAAAAATAATTATAATTAAATTACAATTTTAGTTTTCATAATTAAATCTGTATACATCTTAAAATCATTATATTACAACTGTTACAATTACTGTATCATTACTTAAAACACAAGGTATGATAATTGTTATTTTTTTTTTTTTGTTTCCGTGCTTAGAAACATTTAAAATAAAATAAGAGTACCCACTTATGGAAGAAATTGACAACTAAGAAAATAGTACCAACATTATTAATTTCTTATATATTTTTGTCATATCACCGGAACCCTTAAATATAAATATACATGGTGCTACTTACTTAGCTAATTATTAATAAAAATAAATAAAAATAAAAAAATAGGTCAGTAGGTCCGTTTGTACTTTTTATTTTTTTATTATATTGAACTCGTGAACATTATTTAATCAGCGACATGAAGATTTTGATGTCTCTTATTAGGTTGCAGCCTTGCAAATAAGATTAAAGTAAATAATATAATTTTATTTCTTATGCTAATTGGTTGAAATCTAATGGGGGCTTGTTTGATTTTGGAGGGCAAAATTTTTTAATTAAGAGATAGTTTAATAATATAAAGCAATCTTGTTTTCTTAATAACTCATTGTCTAAAATAATGATTTACATTATTAGCACAAATAGGGACAGAATAAAACAAAGAAAACAAGAACATTTTGTGGTTGATTGATATTATTTTACATGTAAGCATAATTTTTTTTTGATAAACAACATAAGGGGTAAATAATGTTCATGCACAATAAAAAAAATTTGAAAACAAAATAATTCTGCAGAAAATAAATTGGGAAAAACAACACAAACTATTAACAATTCAAAACTCAACAAACACTTGTTCTTGAAATGATCGTTCGTAAATAAGCTAAACCAGCCAAGGTTTGCGACCAACAAAATAAAAAATTATTTTTTACGAAAATAGGAAAATCAAAAAAAAATTCAATTCCGAAAACAATTCACCTAAAATAATATCAAAACACACCAAAAAGACCGAAATCGGGGTACATTTTTATTTTTAGTCACTATGTAAATTTAATTCCCCTTTACTACCTCAATCTCATCATTAGCCTTTCCAATTCCATCGTCATCATCTTTGGGGACAAATTTTTTCCAATACCAATGCTTTCTCCACACCTTACTCATTTCTTCGATCGGTACACCCTTCGTCTCCGGCAAAAAAACAACAACGAATAAATTCATGAGGAGCACGAAAATTGCAAAAAAAATGAACAAGCCGAATTTGAGCTTGCAAAGCAAGGGTAAGAAGATCTCCGCGATGACGAATGTGAAGAGCATGTTCACCGAGACGGTGATGCTCTGGCCGGCCGACCGAATCTCCAAAGGGAAGATCTCGCTCGGCACGAGCCAGCCCAGTGGGCCCCACGAGTATGCAAATGCGTTCACGAATATGCAAATGAGGAGAACCACGACGACAGCGTACCACATGGGCAGGACACCCGGGTTCCCTGATTTCCCGAATTTTAGCGCAATCGCGACCGCTATAACAACCTACAACACATTTAAAGGCAAAACAAGAAGTAAATAAAAACATAATTAGATTTTCAAAAATAATATTTGTTTTTGGCGAGGTCTTAACTTAAATAGAGAAATTATTCAAGTAATTTGCCAGACCAAAATTATTTAAAAAATAATAATTGCTGGGACGAAAATAGTGTCAAAAGCAGAGTTTTGAATTTACATCAGTTTTTTCATTATTTTGAAAACTAACAATTTTGGTAAATAGTTTGTAAAACTTTATTATCTAGGTGAAAAACTCTAAACATTGTTGCAAATTTGTTACTTATAGTAACTAATGTAATCTCTTTAATTTTGGACCAAATTTCAAAATTTATATTTATTGACAACAAAATGCGCAAAATACAATTAATTTCTACACAAAATCGGTCTTTGCTCAAAATTAGAAAGTAATTTTTTTTTTAACTATATCTTAAACCTAACATCAGCAAAAATTTTCATATTTATTCAGAATTAAAGGACTAAATGCATGAAACTAAAATAGAAGTAACAATTTCATTACAAATTCACTATTTTTTTTAAAATATTGAATTAATTGCAAACTAGTACAACTGGTAATGAATATTATTTCAAGATTTTAAGGCACAGATGACAAATATATGGCAAACTTAACTTTAGCAATAAATTTCTCTTTTTTTCTGAATATATTAAATGAAAACAAATAAAACTAAATGAGAGAGTCCAATTTTTATTTGATTTATTTATTTAGTTATCTATTTTTTTAAAACAAAATTCACTATTAATTATGGGTTTAGACATTGATTTAGTAGAGGTTTATAAGAACTCACCTGCATCAAAAACATCGTACTTCCCCCGAACATAAATAGCTTCCTCCTCCCGCATCTATCGACTGCGGCCACCGAAATTAAAGTCGACAAACAGTTGACTACGCCGGTGATCAACGCAGATGCCAGCGACGCGTTATCGCCAAAACCAATTGTCTTGAACAATACGGGTGCATAAAACATAATCACGTTCATGCCCGTGAACTGTTGGAAGAACGGAATTAGAATCGCCATCGTTAGTTGAGGCCGATACTTTCTTTGCGTTAGGTTCCTCCAAGGGCTTTCAATTTGTTTCACCGCAACGCTAGCTGCAATCATATCGTTGAACTCTTCGTTGACGTTGTCAACGCCGCGTATTTTCTTGAGCCTCTCCTTGGCCTCATCGTCCCTCCCTCTCGCTATCATTGAGCTCGGGGTGTCCTTGAGGAAAAGAGAGCCGACGATGAATATAGCTGCGGGGACAACTGCGCCACCCAAGCTCAACCGCCATCCCCAACCTCCCTTTATCTTCGCGAAAAAGTAGTTTAGGAGGTTGGCGAAGAAGATACCGATAGTGATGGACATTTGGAACATAACGTTTAGCTTGCCACGAGACTTCGAGGGAGCCATTTCGGAGAGATAAAGTGGTACGGACTGCATAATATAGATAGATGAAAATTAAAACGACGAAATATATAATTTTTAAAGACAAATTGGTGAATAAATGACATGTGTGCATGTATTATAAGTACGGTTTTACGTAGAAAACCCATTTTCTTAAAATTGTGCTTTGTTGTTCTTGACCATAATCTAGTAGTTTAAGAAAAGTAGGTATTATTAATTATTTTTCAAGTGATGAATTTAATAATTTTAATAATACTTTTATTTACTTACAAAATGTGATGCATAAATTTAACAACATTACATTGTGCAGAACAAAAATTTATTTATTTAGATATTTTATGCCTAGCACATTATATCTAAATGAATTTTTATTCCCAAAATGTTCCAAACCACCTGTTTTAGATTTTGACATTAATTGAATCGTGGTGCAATTCAAATGAATATTTCCTCATTGTAAATATCCCAATGTGACAACTTAAAAACCTTATGACCATTTTAATCTTAATTGAAAATTTTGGATTATGTTATTATCATATTTACATAATAAAGTATAAATAGGACTTGTTTAGTTGCAGTTTATAAGCTCCAACTTTTCAATTTTTTTACTTAAAGCTAACAACATTTGGTTGTTCAGTTTATTTGCTATTTTAACTTAAATAAATTGGAGGAAGTTTTAAGCAAAATGTATATAAATTTTTGATTAATAAAAAATAATCTGACTTATTTACTTAAAAGTTGTGTATACCTGATTGGCAAATCCAATACCAAAACCAAGGAGAACCCTACCAATAATGAGCATGAGAACATCTTTAGCAAAGCCATTGATAATTGCACCACCACAGAAGAGTAGTCCTCCAAAGAGCATAGACAACTTCCTTCCGAGCTTTCGAGTCACCGTAGAGGCCACGAAGGATGCCAACAAGGCAGCCAGATACAACGACGAAGTGAATAACGTCAGTATCGGGCTGTTGAATTTGCAATAGCCGTTGGTTGATTTATCAAGCGTTTCCTTCTCGTAGACGGAAGGGAAGAACTTTTTAAGGAAAGGGGACATTGATGTCACACCACCTATATACATACATACATACACACGAATAATGTTTATTAATATCAAGATGAACAAGTTACAAACTTTGTTAGAGCTCAAGTTACGAACTTTACATACATGTCGACTAATATAAAAATAAACAAGAATAATCTCTAAGAAGAAAAAAAATCAATATAAAAGCAAAATATAATCTTATAAAATTAATATCTATCTAATATTTCCCATCAAGAAAATAGTTTGATTTTTGTTCCTCTAACTCCGATGGCATAAATTTTATCCTTGAACTTGTGGATCTATTCGTCTAAGTCGAAATCTTTAGATTCTTACTTCTCAAATGAAAAGTAGGGTCATAATCCTCTAGTTCTCATATATATTTTGCCACAATAATTTTTTGATCTAATTTAGTTATTTTTATTTGGCCACAAGTCATCTCTTTTCAAGTCTATATATATCTAAAATCTCAACATCCACTACTTAGGATTAAAAGGTAAAAGAGTCAAATTATCATATAATAAAATTCACATCCATGAATCATACGATAGTAAACATTGATTAATGTACATAAACTACTATAAAGTCCGTATAAGAATTTAAGTACAAAAATGATCACATAAGTTGATTAATGGAATTGCAATACGAGATCGTAAAAGACCGTATTCATTCACGATCTACTTCTATATAAGAAAAACATCGAATTTTATCGCTGGTATTATACTAGAATTCATCTTTTTCATTGCCAGATCCGAGTTCAAAACCAACTAAATAAAACAACATTTGTTACAAGGTAATAGCACTATGTAGAATGGAAATGTTATATCACAAAACTTTCGCTTTATTTTGCCAAAATTCAACAAAAACAACAAAATACATGAATGGAATTAGGCCACTTAAAAACTTATAGGTTTAAAAGGTTAAATAATCCAAATTATGACATAAAACAATACACAGAACCGCATCATATGATGGTAAATATACCACTCAAAGTCGCAAGTATAAGACATTAAATGCAAAAATTAACAAAAGGCTATAGACATTAGATTGTACTAACCTGATATTCCAATATCGTAGCCGAAAATCAAACCACCAGCGGCCGAGAAAATACAAGCAATCATAACGGTGCGCGTCAGCCTACCGGGGTACACCTTGTTGTTGGAAGGAGGAGGCGCTCCTCCGCCCGCCATTTTTTTAAGTGTGTGTGATAAATAACGAGGGCGAGAAGAGAAGAAAATGAGTGAGGGGTGGGGTGAAATGGGGATTTATAGAAAATAGTGGATATATATATAGATAAAATGGATCTCGTGTATTTCGTTTTATCTATGTGAGATAAAAACTAGTTTGTTATAGACCCTATCACAACGTAGCCTAAAAAATCTCGTTTAACAAGTTTGACTAGGATATATCCATTATCTACTTTCTACAAATATATTTACTTGAACTAAGAGATATATATTTTAACCAAATTATAGAAGCTATGTTGTGGATATATGTTTTTACTTAAAAATAAATACATATGTTGGCGAGGGTAAAATTTTAGCAAATAGGTAGATAAATTGATAATTTAGTATATACATACACACGTACGTACGTACAATGGTAGAACAATTTCAAATTCATTTCTCTTATTTTGGTTATTTATTGAACCGCTCTATAATTGCTAAATTGGATTATACTTCTTGATTACATTTCTCATACAAATCTGCTTTTGTATTTTTACAAAAATAAAAATAAAAAATACAACTTTACCAAACAATATACCACTTATCAAATAAATTTTTATAATCTATTTATCAAATTATAACACCCATTTTTATAATCAACTCTTCAAATTTTCGTTCAATTTGATTTTCTTTTCTAAACGAGATCTTACGATCGTTGTTAGCAAGTCCCTTACCATCATTGTTAAGCTTCAACCTAGCTAAGCTTTTTCTCTCTAGCCCCACAAAATATCTACTCCCACGTCTCTAAAAAATACGCACATTTTTTTTTGTTCGTCTCAATATATATATCACTTTTCTTGATAGAAATTAAGACAAAAAATAACTTTACTAAAATGTCTCGATTTAATGTCGTATTTTTATATTCTCAAGAAAATCTCTCTTATTAAATAAGGGTATTTTCATAAAATTAAAGTAAAATCAATTCATCTCTCTGCATTAATTGAATTTTCTTAATCCAAGTGAAAGTAAAATTGAACCTATCTCTTAGGAACGGATGGAGTAATCGCTAAAGTTTCAACTAAGTGATTAGAACTTGGTAGCGTAGGTTTGTGATAATAAATAAATTTGTAAATGTGCAAATGGCATTTGCAAACGAATATAATTGTTATGGTTATATAACATTTATGAGCTCTCTTGTACCTATCAATTCTGGCAAAAAGTTGTTTGTTGGTATATAATCTTTTCAAGGATCGTAGATTTCTTTTTTTTGTTGAGAAGCAATATACTTTCGACATATCATGAACAATATTTTCTGCACGAGTTGAAGTTTGTTTATAGTTAATTAATTTAATAATTTATGGCTAAATAGTCTCAATCAGATGGTTTAGGAGGTGATTAAGTTTAAAGGAAATCTCGTTTAAAAGCTAATTATAATGCTCTTTGTGAAATATGGTTAATATTTAACTATAACTATTGTTGTTACTATGAAAGAATTAGCGTTTTGATAATATTTCATCACTCCTCTAGCGATCATGAACAAATGCTCTCGCTATTGGACAACCCTACTCGCAATTTATGATTTATCCGAATGACCGTAATTGTTCCCGGAGATGATTAAACTATATATTTTTCCACATAGATTCATAGAACGTCGAGTTCTTCACTTTCAAGAAGAAAATACTCAAAATAGAAAATAAGAGACTAAAGTTTTTCTTGGGAAGGAGATGGCTGCTTCACATAAATACTGAGCAGCCTATGTCTGACGCATCTAGGTATTTAATTTTTAAATCAGAGAAATTAAATGTATGGATTCCTTGAAAAAAATTAAATAAAAAAATTATTTAATTTTAATTATTGATTAAAAAATCAACGGCTCAGATATGCCCAACAATTCTGCTAGATACCTTGGGATTGGTTTTTCTTCATCTTTTCTTTATCATTTTAGATTAGATAGCATTGTGTAAGATCTATCCATCCATTTTCATTTTATATCTTATTATCTTAGGTCTAATAGGTTTTCTTGTTGCTCAAGTGTTTGTGTTTAAATCTCCTTTTTTTATCGTCTAGTTTTCGCTACAATTGTTTAAATCTAAACACACTCCACTTTAAATACTAAGATAAAGTTAAATGGTGGATAAGATTAGCCACTCTCAACTCTCTACTTAGCTAACCTAATCTAACTTTCCAAAATAAATTTCTTTTGGGTAAATTACACTTTTTCCCATGAGGTTTCTGAATATTTTAGAAAACCCCCAAGGTATTTGAAATTATACTTTACTCGGCATTTCATCATACAAGTTTGAATATCATATGGAAAAACCATTTTACCCATAACTTTATTGCTTTATTTTATTAATTTGAAGCTTATAGATGTGAAAATTAGAGAAACAATATACTATACAATTTATTTATATATGTAATTAAATAATCTATTTAAAAAAAATTAAAAAAAAATAGAGAATGAATGCTGCTACATAAGGAGTATTTCGGTAATATTAAGGGTAATTTATGACCCTAAATTTGGCCTTCATTCTCCAAAATTTTTTGGGGTAAATTGCAATCAACATATAAACCTGAAAGGGGGCTATTGTAATTTCAGAAATATCAGAGGGTAAGCTGCAATTGTCAGAAACCTCAAGAGGGCAAATTGTAATTTACCCATTTCTTTTTTTGTAATTAGGATTTTCGTGACACTTGTAAAATATTACATGTTTATATTTATCTCATCTTATACTTAACTAACCTTACTTTTAATAAGCACACATTAATTGAAAAAACTAAAAAAATTCGGAGTGATTATTTTGGGATTTTTATCCTCAAAATTAAATGTGAACTCTTTTCTCAACAAAAAAAAAAAAACAAGAAAGAAAAATTCAAATATCGAAACGCACCCATCACCTCAATTTGGTTGAACTTCGATTCAATCCCAATTATAAAATTGTGAAACCAAACAAACCCAATATGCAAAGAAAATATTAGTGTTACTACCACAAGGGTGGTACTAAAATTTTTCAAACCTTCTTAGGCATGAAGGGGTGAAAAAAAACAATTTCGAGAATGTAATGAAAATCTGAACTGCACCAATCACATTAGTTCGGTTCTAATTCATTTTAGTCCTAATTATAAAATTTGTACGACCGAAGAATTCAATTTGGTGATATATTTTGAATTTTTCCAAACCGAAAATAAATGAAAACCAGACCGAATTAAAGCCGAAACAACTGCTACCAAACCAGTTTCATTTTAGATATAAATTATTATGTACAGTATAAATTAAAAAGTTGTTTTTACTTTTAGAAATTAATATCTTGGAATAAAATCGGTTATTTGATTTTGAAAATGAAATTTCCGTAACTAAGAACAAAAACCGATTCACAAATCGGAACCCAACAAAAACCGACAATAACTGATAGTTCTATCAATCGATTCATATATACGAGATTTATAAATCAAGGAATTTAAACCTTGAACTTTGAGCATTTGCAATTAAAAAATATTCAACCACAAATTATATCCAGCGAACTTCATTTTCAATCAGTTTTTTGGGGCGAACTTCTCCACTCCGCCTCCGCCGCCGGAGATAGGTCGCCGGAATCATCCTCAGCCGCCGTCAACCTAATTCCGATTGCCGGACCTGAGGGTATATATATATATGTGTGTGTGTGTGTGTGTTTAATTAATTACTTTAGGGTCAATTAACATTTATATTTAAAATTTGAGTTGAGTATTTCGTTTAGATTCGCGACTAGCTGAGTTAAATATACATGTCTATAATATGTATGTGTATATGCGGTGAGTCCTCAAAATTCCCGGGTCCACTTGAGCTAAGGTCTTTTATTTCCTATTAGGGTGCTGCCAAATTTAAATTCTTTTGATTTTTCTATGGAGATTTCAGAGGAATTTTGAGAGGTCAGAGTGGCCGTGGCCCCGTCTGCCACCTTTACTTGGTACGCCTGTGTGTGTTTGTATTTATTGTTTGTAAAATGTTCTAATTGGCTTGACTTGAGTTCAACAAGTCTTTTACATTTTTAGCCCAGTTGAATTTGAGCTCAAAATTAAACTTAAGCTGGACTAGAGGTTAAAATTAGATTTAAACTAGAGTCGAGCACATGCTACTTTGCGGTTTATTGAGATCTAGACGAGCTCGAGCATGTCTAATACTCGGGTTGACTCGCTCATTGCCACCCCCAAGCTAAGCTTGGCTAAGCCGAGTTTAAGTAGCCCTAGTTCGATTCTTTCATTGAAAGAGCCCAAGATCAAAGCCTAACACTATTCACATGCAAAACAAAAAGGTTTTATATGAGCTCATAACGATTAACTCGCGAACAACTCGAGTTTATACAGCATAAAATTTCAAATCAACTGCAGAGGGATTTTAAGGGCCTGAATACTGAATGAGCCCTAAAATCAAGCACTAAGTATTTTTGGTTACCAAATGAATAAGGATTGATCCGAGGTTTCTAACAAATAGCTTGCAAGCTCATATTTTACAATTCCTTTAATCACAAACCTAACTCTGCTGTTAGTATAGTTTGGGGATTTGTTCATTTGTTTATCTTTGCTTTGTAGGTTCCA
Source organism: Embelia ribes (assembly GCA_001753735.1). Classification (NCBI taxonomy): domain Eukaryota; kingdom Viridiplantae; phylum Streptophyta; class Magnoliopsida; order Ericales; family Primulaceae; genus Embelia; species Embelia ribes. The sequence continues at coordinate 5,762 of MKEJ01024791.1, read as the reverse complement.
ATTCTCGTGCCAATTACGGAAGTGTTCTAAGGTAAAATCAGATTTTTGTGAGGTATAATGTTAACATGATGAGCATTATTCCACTAATGATGTGTGTATTTCTTGACAAATACGGCATAGTTAATATAAAGCAACTGCAGATGCTAAGAAAGAACATAAATGGTCTATGTTACTCATATTTGCTTGAGTTGAAGCGTCGAATCCCTATTTCGTTTCTGAAAATTCTCAGATAAGTTAGGCTTGGGAAAAGTAAATGTTTCGACTTTTATCTTTTGTGATCGTGTGGTATGTAAGTATGTCTTTTGATAAACAGTGAGTGTCTTCAGTAGTTCAGTTATTTTATCTGTGTTAACAATTTCCATGCTGTTAGTATAGCTTGGGGATTTGTTCATTTGCTTAACTTTGCCTTGCGTGCAAGTTCCAATTCTCATGCAAATTATGGAATTGTTCCAAGGTAAAATCAGATTTTCGTGGGGTATAATGTAAACATGATGGGCATTATTCCACTAACGGTGTGTGCATTTCTCGACAAATATGGCTTGAGTTAAAGAGAAGCAACTGGAGATGCTAAGAAATAACATAAATGGTCTCTATTACTTATATATGCTTGAGTTGAAGCGTCTAACCCACTATTAGGTTTCTGAAAATTCTCCTATAAGTTAGGCTTGCGAAAGAGCGGTCGTAAATGTTCTGAATTTATCTTTTGTGGTCCTGTGGTATGTAATCAAGTACGTATTTTGATGAATAGTGAATGTCTTCATTTATTTTATCTGTTCTCCGTAGCAATTCAAAGTTCGTTTCATCTTCCTATTGGGCACATATTAGAGCACCATATTGATGAGTAATTAGATACAGATTCTCAAGATCAGTAGTTCCCTTTGTTGTTATTTTTGAATATTCATAAATTGAGCAACTTGATCACTGCAGGTGGTACTTAGCTGGTACCGGATGACAGTTCTTTTGCTGATATAAAGAAATTTGATATTCCAACCTATGCTGTAAGTTTCTTCCTTGTTCTCGTCCCTATGTCTTTCAGTGCAATACAAGCTAGTCAATTTATTTTCGACAACATGGATCTCAACACAAGCTAGTCAATTTATTTTCGACGACATGGGATACACGAGTCTCATATGCAACTTGGTGAAAAAGCATTATTTGGTAACTACTGTAAACAGCAAAGGCTTTTGCTCAATTGCAGTTTTTATTTTTTGAAATTATTATTAAGCAACAATTTCTATGCTGTGGGACAGCATAGATGACATCTGCTAAGGTTCTTAAGATCACCACCGTAATAGAATAAATGGAGATCAACTTAAGAAAGAGATACTCATTATCAAGATTAGATTCTCTTCCAATAAAGTTATCCGTATCTCTTATTATTTAATATAAAAGTTGAACTTTCAGTTTCTTTCGCTCTAATCGTGACATATGGTTGCATAATTTTTTGACAAGTGGCCGTGTAGTCTTCTAACATATGTACCCATCAATTTAGCAATTAAAATTTAGAAAATAAAATATTTATATTGTAACCATGTTAATATATACATAAATATAATCTAATCTAATCTTCTATAATATTTTTCAAAATCTAACTAATTTAATATCTTAATTTTTTTGCATAAATATATGCTTGAATTTATTTATTTTGTTTTGGTGTTTAAGAAAAAGTCAATTATCCTCCAACGAAAGTACTTATCAACTTGAAACCACCCTTCGAGTCTTTCACAATCTAACAAATTTAATATCTTAATCTTTTAACTTATCAACTTATCACTATTTATTTTTGAAAAATACTTTACCTTCATGTTTATCAAATTGGAAAATAATTGTTTTGATCCTCAGGCAAATACAAGAGGGGTTTGAATTGTGTTCTTTAAAAATTTGATTAAAAATCAAGTCTTTCGAAAAACCAATTTTCACACAAGTAATCAACACTATATAAATGTATTAAATATAATCAAATGATGAATAATTAATAATATAAAAAGAGTTGTAGGGATGAGAGATTACAAATGAGATTTTTATTGTGGTTCAATAAAAAATCCTCCACGATCCCCTACATCCACTCTCTCAAGTCAAACTGCTTGTGGTTCAATAATCACCAAAGAATTAATTACACAATCCGATTAGCATCTCGGGTGCTAATCAATCAACTTAAAACAACCCTTTAAGTCTTACAGTATACTCTTACAACAACTCAAAAAGAGTCACTAAGTTGAGAATAAAAAGATTACAACTTTCCACTCATCTCTCAAAGATATATGATGTCACACTCTGAATTCCCAAAAACCTGAGAACGTGATCCTACGAAGAAACAAGTAACCAAAAGACCAAAATCCACAATATAATTCAAGGAATAAATATACAATTCCCATATCCTATAATCAAACACATCAATTTACGCAATCTCACAACACAATATAAACACAGTTTGATTACATATACAACATGAATAAAATAGCTACAATATTCCTATCACAAAATATAGATACACAACTCCAATTATCCACCTAATGCGCGTGTGCATTCACGATCAAGCTAGGTGCCTGGACAAAATAAAAATGCAATAAATGGCCAAAATCTGACATATAATCCTATGGCTTACACAAAATAAATGCACAAAAATATACTAACTTTGACTCGACAAATATCAATGAGCTTCCAAAATGAATCAGAGTTATCCTAAATCCTCAATGGTCTAAGGCCGCGCCCCCAAGTCTGCATGGGCATCCAAACCTGAAAATCATAATACAAATGGGAAAAAATGGAATTTTACACGGTTATATTATTAGTTTAACCTTAAAAAGGAATTTAAATGTCTACACGATATGTATGCTCATGTAATGCCGAATGATGCAACATCTCCTCACTTATTCACAAATCCTTTATTTTCTTTTCCAAAATCACAAAGTTTTCACAATTCAGAAATTGATTTCACAAATCACCATATTTTCACAAATTACAAATGTTTTCACAAATCATAAATATTTTTACAAATCACAAATGCTTTCACAAATCAAAAATTTTTCACAAATTACAAATGTTTTCACAAAACACAAATATTCCCCAAGACTCATAAAAATTGGGACTAAGACCTTTCACAAATGGGCCCGAGAATCCCCTAGCTCACATTGCCCCTTGGACCCGAGAATCGTAGGTCCGAATCACAAATATTGCAAAGGCTTTATAGAAAAAGTTGACATAATCCCGAAAAGAAAAGAAAAAGACTAAATCCCTTCCCAATCATATGTTCTTAAAAATACAAAATTTTCCACAAATAAATCACAAAATAATTATGCATTTGCTCATGTATGAGTATGCCAATGTACAATGTATAAACATTAGGTACCACAATAGAGTATAAAGTACTACCTTTAACTATCATAATTGCACAATATTGATTTCTACCATTAAAGCTATAATCACAAATCATTAGTTATAAATGCAAATTTTGCCACAATAATTAGATTCACGCATTAAATTATATAATTCAAGGCATTGCATTTTAAAATAAAAAATGATTTCTATTCACAATTTTTTCACCATAATATAATATCCAAATACCAATATCACAAATCCACACAAATAGACAAAACTCATCACACACGTCATAGACACACAAACCTTCCAATTTATTGTGATACAAGTAATTTGCCGTACCTAGGTATAGATAAATGCTTTCTAAGTAGTTCTATCCAAGAGCTTTAATTTCTCCTGAGTTGGGCCTCTGAGTTTGATCTAGCAAATGATCACAAATATTTACGATTTTATACACAAAAATGTGTTATAATACCTATAGAATATGATTCACAACTTTAATTCCATTTATGGAGCACGGAACCCTAGGTATAGAAAACGAGTGAGATATGAAGAGAAACTTACGTCAAAATGCTCTCCTTATGACATAGACTCCAAAAATGCTATTATTTTCCGCGGATGACTGCCTGAGCCCGACGAACTCGAGCTCCCTCTCTCTTCTTCCCCTCCCCGCTGGTTTTTTATTATTATTCGTGTGTATGTATGTATAAATATGTATAAAACATATTTAAATAACCAAAAAAAGGCAGTAGGGACTAATGCTAATGTTAACTGAACTGACCAAACTATTTAGGGCTCTATTTTGATTATTTTATGCTTCAAATTAGCTTTTTATCAATGCATCAAAATTGTAGATAATTGAATTATCTTTTCAAAGAAACTTTTAGGCCCCAATCAGAGTTACGGTTTGGGAGATATCATTAAAATACTTAATGGCGACATGCTATTTTGTCAGCCTGTACACTTCTGAGCACTTCGAGTCCCGTTTTGACTCATCTACACTTCGAATTAAAATTTTCTCAAAACAAAAAAGTTGTAGATAAATGAAATATATTTCCAAACATATATTATAAGCCTTAATCAGAGTTAAGTTTTGTGAGATATCATTAAAATACCAAACTGATGTCACGATTACAACTTAACACTAGTCGAGTTTAAAAATCCCCCGAGGCCAAATCTCAGTCACACCACTTTATACATCACTTTTAAATGCTCGAATATATCATATAAAATAGAGAAAAAATTATATGGCTCATTTATAACGACATTTAGGTATCCGAAACTCAATCGGCGTAACTTTACATAATTTTTGATAAACCCTGACCAAACCACATTTTTTCTCCAACACTACACATTCTGATAATATTTTCCACAACAAAAAATACCCAAACAAATATAGCAACACTCCAATCACAACAAATACATCCTAATACTCGAGAATAATTTTAAAAGGGTACATTTAACCCAATAGAATCACAAATAAATTCCTCAATGCGAATACCTATTATAAGTTCTCGAATAAAATATATTATACTCCAACTCAACTAAGATATGTTCTCACAACAATACTATTCACAATGTCTACAAATATGATACACGACTTTTCAATATTTATGCACAAGATAGCAACACAAAATACAATACTTATTTATTTACGCATAATGCAACTCACAATCACCCAATTATATGTATTATGCAATACACTCAATTGTTCCATTTAATAAATTATATCGTCAATACATTAACGATATTATTTATTAAATGAAAATGCAAAAAATTCACTCGGAATTTCCTGGACGTTATATTCTCTCCCCGTTAGAAAATTTTGTATACACAAAAATACACAAAATGAAAAAAAAGAAGAAAGCACATACCAAAATAGTCTGGATGCTTTACCTGCATTTCTGCTTCTCTTTCCCACATTCTCTCTTTCGAATTCCCACTTTTCCACAAAACTTTGACCAAACGAATACTCCGCCTTCGGAGTTGTTGGTCTTTCGAATCCAAAATGCGAATAGATCGTACCTCGTATGTAACATCCTTTTACACATATAAATCACTATAATCCACAATATGCGATAGGTCTCACAAATATTTTCGAAGCATGGAAATGTGAAAGACTAGATGCATACTAGATAGGTGAGGTGGTAAGACTATGCCATTCACCACCTCTCCAACTCTTTCTGTAATATGGAACGGTCCAATAAATTGGGGTGAAAGTTTCCCTTTCTTTCCAAATCTCATAATCCCCTTTTTCGGAGAAACTTTCAAGAATATATAATCCCTAATTTCAAACTCAAGTGGGCATCGTCGATGATCCACGTAGCATTTATGATGACTTCGAACAGTCTCGAATCGTTGCTTGATCAAGTAAATGTTCAGAGTTTTTTTCATAACCAAATCGGATCCCAACAAAGGCCCATCACCAACTTCTGCCCAACACA
>MKEJ01024789.1:0-15938 GCA_001753735.1 Embelia ribes | reverse complement strand
TGGGTGTGAATTAAATACATCAATTATCAGGTTCGCCTTGCTCTTCCATATTTTAATAGTTTTCTTTTGTTTCTCGCAATATGTTTCTTAACTTTTTCAAGGTTATTTGGTTTTCCCGACGATACCTAAGGACAAATTTTGCTCGGTGTTTAACCTGAGATTGGGACTAAAGGGTAACCAAGGAAGATCTTGTCACGGAAAATTTTGCTTTGAAAACAAGATTGGATAAACCCGAGGAAATTCCCATCCGAGCAGTAAAAACTCATAAATTTGGATAACCTTTTTGTAATTACGGTTGAGCGCAAGTCATAAAATCATGCCATTTTATGATATTAATTTTGATTCCAAAAATGATTTTATAGCATACAATTTGGAAATCCTTCAAATTTGAAAGAATGACGGGACTTGTTTTATGACACCTGGCTTGGCTCTTATTTTAGACTGTTCAATGTCGGACACGAGACTCTGGGCAAAGTGGAATTGGAGAAACTCTTGCAGTTTACAGTCCACGAGCAGTTGACGGCCAACAATATAGTGAGTGCATCAAGATTGAGGCCCCCATGGTATTGAAGTTGGTCCAAGGGTAAATACGATAACGCGATGGAATTCTACTCGGTTTGAATTGAGATGTTGACTTTCAATTACAATCGAAGTTTCATCGTAATATATAATGTTGCGCACTAGGCAGATCCAACTCTGTATCGTGACAATTTGACTCGCTTCTATATTCGTACGGATGTGGGTTTCTCAATTATCTTTGAGTTTTCGATTATATTTGGCAATAATATATAGCACTTGTGTTATCCGTAACGGGTTTTCTTTAATTGGCTCGCCAAGTTCATTGTTTTGATTTACGTTGTCCCAGATTTGTGGTTACAAATAGAAATGCACCTACAGGATCGATATTCGACCAAGTTTCAAGGAGACGTAATAAATATGAAATCCCCATCTCAATTATCAACGTGAGTTAAAGCATGAATCTTCTTTAAATATACTTACTAAAGAAATTTTTTGAATGATTTTATTAACAGATGCAACACTAGCTCATAGAGAGCACAAGTTAATTTTGTAGATACTAACCAGACAGATCACAGAATCGAATCATGTGCACCCTTAACTCGGATTAATATCAATATTTTCTAGGAGTTTTTGTCCACAAGGTGGAACCTGGGTCGTCGTGCTAGTCAGAACAAACATCACGCCCAATGGAAATATATGAAAAACCGGGCTTAGCGGATTACGCGGAGTGACGTTTAGTCCAGTTGGCGGGATTTTACCTCCGATTGGGGTCAGAATATATTCTGGTCGGATAGCTAGCAGGATGCCTACTTTAGGAAGGTGAAAGTAGCTGATTAAATTGGCAATTCAGTTGACAATAGGATTTCTATTTTGGTAAGTTATTTTATCATGATAGTTGTATTTAATAGGAGTTAAAACTTGTAGTCAAATAAAATTTTTTAAACTTTTTTCATTGCAAGTTTTAGGTCCTATTTTGTGCAAAGCATTGTAAATTTTCACTGAGTATACAATAGTTGGTTAAATACCATATATAATCAGGAAGCATGTTAATTAATAGTATTAATAAATGGTATTAATTATTGGGCTAAATTCACTAATGTAATGTAGATTGCATTACATTTAGTCTAGATTTCATATGGCCACCCTTTCCCCTAATGTTATTAATTCATCCCCAATAAATTCTACATGACTTGCACGTATTGGCCAGAATTTCAGATATTGCACGTATAGATTACTGAAAAGTTGTCATGTACAACCAAAATAAAGCGACTTAGCTTTAATGAAGAATTGTAACCATTAATTAAATTTTGCTGCTTAACAACCAATTAAGCCATACACTTAAATGACATTTACGAGATTTGTAATTTTTATTGATAGTCAAGCAATATTACCCAAAAAAAAAAAAAAAGCTAAACAGAATTCACAATTTGACTGAATTTTTTTTATACCCATATGAATCAATAAATACTTGCTAACCGTATGCCAAGTAAATATTACTATGTTTGTGTGATATTTATTCTAATTTTCCACAATACTAGATTTTGTTATTATGTAATTTCCTCTTAAATGAAAAAACAGATTTCATTAATTATTATTATGTGATTTTTTTATTTTTTTATTTTTTGCCTTTCCGTTACAGTCAACAAGACCATAACAAATACATGCAAAAGGACATTTATTTTCTCTTTGACCCCCATGCTATGACTAAAATTCATATAACCTCTCAAGTTTCAAATATTTACACTTAGACCTCCTTCTTTGGAATAATGTTCTTTAGAATAAAATTTCTAACATCTTATATGTCAAATACCAAACGAAATACTGTGAAGTCTTTATTACATGGTACGATAGTAATATCAACTGGATCGGATAAAGGAAATATTTATATACTCACGAATGAGAAGTTAATTGGATTTGTTGCCCTTTTTACATTTAAGATACTTGGCGTCTCGTGAATTAAATCAAGATTGTAAACAGTGAAACGACAAAAAAAATCTAAACCTAATAATTAAGATAAAGAAGCGAACTTCCCAACAAGAAGGACGCGTGGCATATTTAGATACAAGCGTCAGATTCGTATTTAAAATTTGTATTAAAGAAGCATGAAAGTAGCAACATTTTGAAGTAAAATATTTAGCATCTTAGAGAACTTTCTATTGTAAATCTTACTAGTTTGAGTAGCAGCTTACTCTTGACAACACAACATCTCCTACACATGTGGAATGGGTGATTGTTAATTTTGGAAGATGCTGGGGTGAAAGGTGAAACAAGTCAGAAGATGGAGAAAAATGAAAGTGAAAATAGCTCCTACTAGTATTTAAAGAGCCTTTCATCCATATTCCAAGCTTATAAGCCTTTGAAAATTTTCATTCTCAACAATGGCAAACTTCGATAACAAATTAATGGAGTTCAGGAAGGAAAGAATGGTATCGATTTGGGGCCAAACCCTGGAACGGCTCGGCCATTTCATCGAGCCATCATTTTCCTCGTCCAATGAAGCTCTACCGAAACTCCCACCACAGGCATTTTCCGGTAACCAGATCAACCACGTGCTAATCCAGTTCATGAAGTTCGTAGGATGGCAAAAGACCAACCAAAATTGGGGCGAGTGGATTTTTCGGCTGCTCGAGCGCCACCACTTGACTTCGAAAATGGCTGGAATTTACGAGGCCATCATGAGTTCCATCTTCCATATTTACCGACACAAGGATGTAATATTGGCCCTAGCCCAAAGATGGTTTCCAGGGTCCAACACCTTCATCTTCAAGTGGGGGGAGGTTTCGATCACCCTTGAGGACATCTGTGTCCTTGGAGGGTACTCTGTGTTGGGGGAGTCTCTAACGAACCCCCTCGACACAGCTACGTGAGACATCATCCGGCTGTCCAAGTTCTTGGTCTTCTGGAGGGCACGGGAGGCTGTCAACCATACACCAGCTAAGAAAGTAAACCATACAGGATGGATTAAACTTTTCACCAACGAAAATGGGATTGGATTTAGTGATGTCGAGTCTTCTGGCTGTCCAAGTTCGTGTTCCCAAAGGGTGCGTACATGGTCAGGAAAAACGTGCACGCCCTGGCCATTCGTCTCGCTAGAGGGACTAGAATAGCACTTGCTCCCGCTGTTCTAGCTTCCCTCTACAGAGACTTGATAACCTTGAAGAATGAAATTTCCGCACCATCCACCGCATTCACCACGAACGGTATCAAGTTATGTTGGCCGATGCACCTAGTGCAGGTATGGGCTTGGGAGCAATTTTCTTTGGCGAAACCCAAGATAACCATTCAGGGCCAGCAGATCATGGCTCGTTGAAAAATGTGAAGCCCAAGAGAAACACGATGAACATGGATGAGATACTAGAAAGTGGGGCACAGCTGGGCTTTATCTGGCGGTCGTATGCGGGGTACTTCAACTTCCACGCGATGACGCATAGAATGTACACAGATGGAGTACAGTTGGTTTTGGATTGGCCGAACTTGGAGCCTGACGTGGAGGCTTACGTGAAGTTTTTGAGGTCGAGCGAGCTGGTGGGGCTAGATTGCATCCAGCAATATCTTCCACACCGCGTGGCAAGGTAGTTCGGTTTCGATCAAGACATTCCCAGTCCAGTTGCACGCTATAATCAGAGCAAAGATGTGGCGTGGGCTTATTATGCTAGGCCAGTTGGTGATGAGAACTTGTACACTCTGCCTGGGTCGGTAAAGTGTGAGGTTACAACTCGATACTTGGAGTGGTGGAACAGATCAAGGTCTCGTTCCGAAGCCAGCCCGTCAACAGCAAGGGCAAGTTAGAGCTTCCTTGAAATCATTCAAATATGGGTTGATGTTTTGTAAAAAATAAATTTCCATTGAACTAGTTTTATCTTCATTTCTTTTTCTTATTTGTAATTTTTTTCCCTTGAACCAATTTATCTTCTTTTCTTTTTCTTATTTTGGTTTTTTTGCTTCGCGATTAATCAACTTTTGGTTCTTCAAAATGATATGCCTTGTTCCGGTTTTTACTTAATTTCCAATTATATTTGGTTGCAGAAGAAAAGTTAGAAAATTTTTAGTAATACGTCATATAAATATCTATATATAATTGATGTGCATCGGTGCATCAATATGTATAAGCTTTGCACAATTATTATTTATGGTTGATGCAGAGACGCACAGTTAGTAGTTTTTCAGGCAAAATACTAAACTACTTTTATTAAGTGGGAATCATGACTTGTGAGCTTGATCCCAATTAGTAGTCTTATTCGTATAATTGGAAATTAATTGCGCGAGAATGAATAGAGAGTGTATTTAAAGATGGCGTCGAAAGCAATGTTCTAATCTAAACGCCTCATAATTGGCTACGATTCACAAGTGATTTTCCCTCTCCGGTGCTATTACTAATGTTGCCACGAGCATATCGTCCCAAGTAACAATATATAAACGTTGATAACCGCATCTATATATTATATGCACTGGCACAAGATAAAACGATGGTACAGTGATCAGATTACCAAACCAGCTCTTCCATTTAAATGAAAAAGAAACCATAATCTCAAATTGCTCAGCCAAACACAATTTACAAACAAAACCAAAGGTTCAAAAGCCAGTTGCTTATTTATTCATCAAAGACTTGCTAACAAGAAGCTTCTACTTAGATCATCGCTGAATGCACATTTGACAACAACAGAGGATTTAGAGATGCAAAAGGGAGCTCTTTGCACGCAGCTTTGGAAAAGATTTCAGTTCTCATCCACTGCCACCGGAACAGACTTCACCTGATAGGGTCATGCACATAGATATGGTTAAAAAAACTTCAATAAGTTGAAAATTCAAACACTCATCATTAGCTTATTAGCTTACCAAGTCTAGGTACTTGAGAATGTAGAACATATCCAAATATCGCCTCGTCTCACGCCTCTCAAGCTTCGACACATATTTCCAAAAGCCGTATACCCCGGCCAATGTCAGTAGCCTTTCGGAGTAGATCTTCCACGTGTACCTGCAATGTATTTTTAGCTTTTTCTTTTTTAATTTAAATATCAAAATTTGTGAGTTGATTCTACCAAGTAGTTAACTTGAAAGAATGGAATACTTTTATATCGGACCTTTCATAGATACGCTTAAGCCCACCCTGGGATATTTTGTCCCAGTGCGACGGATCCCCTTGGCATCGTTCGAAAAAGCTGATCAAAAGACTAGAGACTTGATCAGGATGATAGGGATCAATATGAAATCCAGAAACACCATGCTCGATTATCTCAGCAGGCCCACCGTGACAAGTGGCAAATGTCGGCAACCCACAAGTCATGGACTCCACAACCGTTAGCCCGAAAGCTTCATAGAATGCAGGCTGCAGAAAAAAGGGTCGATAAGAGTTAAATTTTTAAATTTAAAAAAAAAATGAAACAAACGGTCCCTTTAAAAATGATTTTAAGGAGAAAAAATAAAGAGTAACCATAAAAGTAAATCTGTACGACCCAGTACCTGCACAAAAGCACCCTTTGTATCTGCAATGTAACGGTAAAGCTCCCCATTTCGAGCACGGTTCATTTGAGCGATTATCCAGCGGAACTGGCCATGCAGATTGTACTGTTTAATTAGGCCGTGCATCTTTTCAATCTCGGCAACCTCTTCTCTGTCCCTGGATTTTGTTTTGTCGATGTAACCACCAACGACAACAAGATTCGTGAGCTCCCTTAGCCACGTGCTCTTACAGTAAAGTTCCACCAAACCAGTTATGTTTTTCACCTTGTCAAGCCTTGCCATGGAAAATATTATTGGCTTTGATTGGTCACTTAATACGCCGCTGCATGGTCGACCCAATAATATTATGTTTTTCACCTTGTAAGATATCATATACATTGCATAATTAAAAAAAGAACTTCTCCTAAAATTGTTCCGAACACTTTTGTATCAACTCTAGATCGGGTAACAATGCCTCCTTTATTGTATGTTTACACGGGGCGAGGCATTTTCATCTACGTTAGCATTACCCTGTATGTATATTAGAGATTAAGAAAAGGAGAAAATAACAATTTGGCACTCACATATGTTCATCATTCTGCTCTGGGTCATACAGAAGTTTCTCAATAGAACCATGTAGAGAAGTAAGCCTCATCTGTTTTTCTGAGTAAGGGAAATATATACTCATATCTGCCCCGGGGGAAACAATGTTAAATTTGGGATCAAATACATCAATTCCATGAACAACACGGTACAACCCCGGAAGTGTGAACGATGTGTGACTCTCGTACTGTCCAACATGATTCTTGCTGAAACAAATAGTTTTCACAAAAAAAACACGTCAGTCTGAATTATTGCCTTGATTATAGTTGACATTAACTGTGCTTCAGTAAAAAGGTACGGCTCACCTCCCCGCAATCTCTTGGTACGTGCTCGTGATTATGAAATCAGCACTGTTCATTGCAATCAGGTCAGCTGTGAATTGGCACGAGAAATGGTACTTATCATCGTACTTTCTCCAATACAAATCAGAATCTGGATACTTTGTTTTCTCCAAAGCATGGGCTATATTACACTGCTCAAATGATGGCATGAGTCATATGAAATATAAATTAAGTTAAACATTAGTACAATTAAGCTATTATCTAGAAATTTTTATTAAGAAAAGTAGACACGAAATTAACCTGAGTGACACCGAGCTTATGAGCCAACAAGGAAGCTACAAGATTTCCATCAGTATAGTTGCCTATAATCAGATCAGGAACACCCTGTAACTCAGCAGCAATCTCGTTCGCAGAATCCTAACAAAATACAGACTCTATTTTATGCTCAAAATAGAGTACAAATACTCAAATCCGGATGAAAATTTTAAAAACGAAAAATTAGACAAAGAACCAGAGTAGCGTATAAATCTTAACGCGCAAGCTTAAATAGAGGAATAAAGAAAAAAAATGTTTTACCTCAGCAAAGACCTCCAGAAATGGCCAAACATCAAATCTTGATATCCATTTCCGAAGAGTACCTTTCTCAGTTCGGAAAGGGACCCGCAGGATATGTGCATGCTCAGTTCCGCTAATTTTCTCTAGTCTCTGGTTGCAAGTTGTCCCCTTTGCATCTGGTAGGAGTCGAGTCACCTAAAACGCACAAATTTTGGAACTTGATGATAAAAAAAACTAGGGATCTAAAAGACAGAAATTTAATTTTGATTTAAAGCAATCGAACTGAAATTCACTTACAACAAGAATTTTGGGCATGACATCAAGCCCTTGCTTCTGGATCCTAAGAAGCATCTCGTTCTCTAGAGCACGCACTTGGTCAAGTATATACACAACCTGTTTATTTAAATGGGAGAAAAAAAGGGCTAATTGTTTGTACATGTGGCATCGAAAAGTTATGCATTCATGAATGAACTAACTGAAGTTTGAAGTTTTCAAGCACAGAACATGAAGTAGAACAAGTGACAATTTGTCCTTATTGTAGCGAGAAACATCACAATATTGTACCTGCCCACCAGTATCTGGCAAGCCTAAGACATTAGCTTGTCCGAAGTATCCGTGAGGAGAGAGAATTACGACATTGAACACCATAGGAATTCTCCCAAGGAACATCTCCAATGTTGAGGGGTCGGGAGCTTGAAGAATTTCCAAGAGCAGGTGCACCATTTCCGACACCCGTTGCGACGTGTCACCCCAACCTTTCTCAAAGCCCATTCCTTGAAGTCTTCATAGTACAAGGAAAAATGTATAATATTCAATAGCCTACACATAATATATAGACAAGTTTGTTGTATCGCCACTTACACATATTCAAATTTTGAGTATGGTTCATCTGATGGGAGTTTTGAAAGGTATTCCTCTGCCCTCACCAAAGCAAATTGGAGTCCGGACATAGTTTGTATGCGATCATTTAACATCATTACCTAAAGAGTATGATAATTCAAACATAGAAAACTTATTTATACTGTTAGTGCTCAGAGATAAACTTTTATCTCGAGTATTAAAGCTGAGTTTACTTACATGGCCATTGTGCTGATGAGTGCGAAGAAAATGAAGCAAAGGCTCCAAGCTTTCCTTATTTCGGAACATGATTGAGGATAAGTGACGATTGAGGAATTGAACCCCATTGCCTATTGAAGATGATCGACTTGGCCTAGGAAATGCTGCATTGAATGGCTCAAAGTCGAGTTCCATCACATAAGTACGATTTTGCCTAGTCCATATTTAAAAATGCCAATGTCTAATTAAACTTTGTTTAAGAAATAAATAAAAATTTGAATAACCAAAAAGTGTCACCAGATGTTACTTACTCCCCATCCTGACCATTCACAAGTTCTTCTTTGAAGCGGAGATACTCAGCAACGCTTAATAATTCCACGCTGAGTTCATACACGTTAACTCGGGCATATTCCCAAACACCTGGTCTCGGGCGTATTGCTATCGCCACATATGGAGGTAAAACTATAGCCTCCTGCATTGTTGTGTAATAATATCAAAAGCCAGAGCTTGAAAGCTGCAATAGATAGCCCTTATTCATATTATGAAACACTTGTATATACCTGTGCAGATTTTAGGATTTGGGCAAATGGGCCATCTTTGAGCTCCAACATGATGCCATCTTCTTCAACAACATTGTCCAGCTCATCGATCAGCTGATGAGGTTGCAGTATCCCCTTTCCCTTAGCCACATATCTTACAACATGACACGAAACGCAACCCCATTTCGTAAACATAACACAAGAATAGAAATTTTGAACAAATTATGCTTAACTAGTAGCAGCGTATCGTTTTCTCAATTTATTTCACTTATGTTTTGCAACATATCCTATTTACCTATAGATATTTGTTAGCAATACAGGGGAAATTGACATGAGAATTTCCGTACAAAAAAACCAAATTACTACAAATTATGCCATCCATGAAAAAAAAATATCAGCATGAGAATATATTGTAAACTAGAGTGTAGCCCGAGCGATGCACAGCTTAATGGAATGATTATTTTTTTAATTTTTAGATTCAATTTTCAATAAAATTATTACTATTTTTTGCATTGTCTTCAGTTTTGTATTTATTCTTGATTGGCTTATTATATAGTGCCAAAGTAATTTTTCTTCTCTACACTTTCTACAATAATTTTATAAATTTATCTTACATATTTTACTAAATATTATGAATTTAATATTTACCAACCGCAGAACAACTTTTAAATTATTATATTACCATTAAACTTACAAAATATATAAATTTTAATCATAAACTAATTGACATAAAAATATAATTTTCCAGCATGAATAATTTTTATCATTTTTTCTTCAAATTATAATACTCGTCTTTTTGGTTCAATTCATAGAGTGGATTTTTGTATATGTTATAAAGTAATATGTACTATCTATTTCAAAAAAGGTCAAGTTTAAAGGAATTCTCTTATGGTAAATATATAGCTTTAATAATTTTTATTTTCCAAGAAGTTTTAGTTTGTTATAACTTAAACTATTTGTAATTCAAAAATTCTAGACTAATAGGACATGTGTCAATTAATTATATGGACACATATCAGAAGTATGGCCATAAAAAAATGAATGGTATAATTTTCTAACATAAATAATTTTTATTTTTTAAAGTAAATAAAATTTTACTCGTAAACTGATGAGATATAATAAAGACCTAACTTCAAACATAAATAAATTTCATATATTTTTAAATTGTAATTTTTATTTTTTTGCTCCAATGCATAGAGTCAGTTTTGGTATATAATAGTTTTATGTTTTAAATATTTTTAGGAAGATTAGTCTTGAGAAATTCTTTTTTGCAAGAAGTTTAAATTTGGTGAAATTCTATTGTGATAAGTTTTATTATTTAAAAGTCTTATGTTTAATAAGATTTATCACTTCTTAAAAAATGTATCAAGAAATATGTTGCATGGTTGTTTGGTTTCACATCTTTCACTAAATATTATTGGTACTTTTTATACATCTCATCCCATTTTCCTCATCATTGTAACACCCCAAGAATTTCTAGACAACTGAGTAAGTCACTAACATCCAACTATTTTGCAACATTAACATAAAACATCAACCTTTAGGTTTTATCAAATGAAACTACTCCAAAGTATATGAGATGATAACTCAAACCGATTTTATTATCATGTTTTCTTATCTCACAACTTTCTCAAAAGGTAAATAACTAATATTGTGGCCAATGGCCTACAACTATCTGAAATATAATAATAAAATGAAATCCTTGAGTGAGTTTTGACTTGTCCCAACTCAGTTCCCTTGACTCCTAGCTTCTGATTTTGCATGGTATTTTCATGCAAAATAATAATGTCAAAAACCAACCAAGTAGGCACGAGTCAAAATGAGCCCCAATCTATGGAAATAAAGACAAATATATATATATATATATAAATAAAGTGCTATAGTTTTATTATTAAGAGGGTAATTACCTAAATTAACCGAATCCAAACCCAAATTATTCGAATTTTCGAATTACTTAAATTTTTTAAAAAATAAAATCCGAACCCGAATTTCGGTTTTAGATAATTCGAATTAGGTATCCGAATTTTGGGTTCGGATATCCAAAAACTCTCCCCTGTACGTGATTATATATATAAAAAATAAAATAAAAAGAAATGGATGGATGGATAAATTTGAATTTGTCGTAAGGCCATCTAGAAGTGGAGCATCACTTAGCCGGCAACATTGTCGAGATTCCCAATTCTACATGCCTGCGTAATGTGCTTCTCCAGTTTACCCTCCACTTGTCAGCATGATAGCCTGACAATATATATTAATCCAGCATTGAATTGTATGCATTGCACGTAATTCTCAAAGGAAAATTCAGATAACCTATCCAAGTTGGCCGGAAATTCAATTAGGATATCAATTTAAAGTATTTCTTAATTATTATATCAATTTAAAGCTTTTGTTCCAAGATATGCTCGGCATCGTTAAATATTTTTCGAAAAACCTCAATCTATTTCTAGATTTAACAGATATCAACTATCCCTGGATTTAACATATATCGTAACGCCGAGTATAATTTAGAACAAAAATATTATGTTGATTGACTAATTGGAGAATATCTTAGGTTGGTGTACTAATTAGATTTTTGCCCAAAGATTGTAGTACTAATAAGAAATTTTCCTATGGGAGGAGGGTTATCTTACTCTCCAAAACTAGCGTCAGAATGAGAGTCAAAATATTAGTCATAGAAAAAAAATCTTACAATGAAAAATTATAAGAATATTTATGTAATTGCATATGAAATATTTTGTTTTTGTGGCATGTATTTTATCTTCCGTTGGTGTAAAAATTTTATAATGTTAGACATTCCTTCTCCAATCCAATGGTTTGTATTAAAATGATGAATTTACATAAAAATGAGTTTGTAACACCGTTAAAATTAGTGTATCGATGAAAAATAGGTTTAGGACCACAAAAAGATAATTAAATAATATTTTCTTGTAATTTTATATGCTATACCAATTTTAATGGAATTAGACACTCTTTTCTGCCTTGACAACTAAGAGAGAATTCAACTTTTAAGAATCATTCTTATTTCATAATAAGTATAATTTTAGAAAATAAAAATTCATTCATTACTTTTTTACTTTTAATTTTACCCATAAATTTCTAACCACACCACACCACACCACACCACTCAAATTTGTCTATTACTCGTAAATGGTACTTAATTTTAAATAGAGGGAGTACTATATAAAAAATATGAACAATTAATTTTTGTTTCCTAGTTATTATGACGATGGTATGTAGAAGTGTAAATGAATATAGCCGTGTTCTAGTCGCTTGCGAGCAGCTTGTCAAGGGGCCCCACTCAGACTCTGTTGTTATGGTAAAAGAACAAAGCCAAGACGAGCTCATTTATATATACATACCTTAAAATTTGTATTTATAAGAAGGGACATTTCATATTTCCACATCCAATGTCAAACTTCAACTCAGCCTTTGCTTCCCTATATTGACCCTCTTGGTTGACTTTGCTTTCTTATATATTTACAAGTAAAATAATCACGTGCAAGGGATGGACATAATGCCAGGGTTTGATCTTGATAGAAATTCGTTAAGATTGCTATAAACTATATAATTTTATAAATATAAATATAATAAATGGAAACAAAAAACTTCAAAAAAAGATAAGGTGTTATATCACATTGAAGATATCACTCACAATACTGACATTCTATCTTGCAGTAAAATATTTTCCTACCATTTTTAATGTAGAAGATATTTTGTCTTAGATTAATTTTTATAATTGTAATAATTTTGTGAAGGATCTGAAATTTAATTATCATTACCAAATATTTGTTATAAGATGGAAAATTTATACATGGTCCTTAAATATCATATCACTCAGGGACGTATTTATAAGTTTGCTAAAGGGAGTTATAGCTATCTCCATAATTTTTTTAGACCAAAATTTTTATTGTAGCTTTTTTTTTTTTTTTTTTAAGTTTTAGTTTTAAATATACATTGTTATTTTATTTTACCTACTTTCAACAACCCTATAAAATTTATACTTCAATGCTTTGGATTTGCCCCATATGTCACCCCACTTTGCATATATATTGCGATGGATGGTACAAATTTGTATCTTTTTTATTTTTTTATATTTTTTAAGACACAATATTAAACAGTGTTTTTTTTGGAGCAGAAGAAATAAGTTGATGTTAATAGCTACTATATATTAGTTATTTATAGTACAAAATAATTGTGGTTGTATATTAGTTATTTAAAGTTCAAATGTGTGTCTAAATCTATATGAATCTCTAACATTCTTAAAAATGGAGCAATAGAAAGACACAATTTTGAATCACAAAAAATAAAATTTAATATAAATAATTACAAAATTATTTTTAAAATTGTTACTTGTTAGACTTTATTTCTCTGTCTACAAAGTATTGCCTTACCCTACCAATCTTTTTAGACTTGATGGAAATTGATTAATATCGCTATAAAATATATAATTTTATAAATATAAATATAATAAATTGAATTTTAAAAATAAGGTGTTACATCACATTAAAGATATCATTTACAATGCTGACCAATCTGTTAATAAAATATTTTTTCCACCATTTTTAATAGAGAAGATATTTTGTCATAGATTAATTTTAACAATTATAACAATTTTGTGAAGGAACTGAAATTTAATTATCATTACCAAATATTTGTTATATGATGAAAAATTTATACATGATCTTTAAATATCATATCACTCAGGCATATATTTATAAGTTTACTAACGGGAGTTCTAGTTATCCCCATAATTTTTTTATGCCAAAATTTTTAGTGAAGCTTTTTTTTTATTTTTAGTTTTAGTTTTAAATATACATTGTAATTTTTTTTTAACCTACATTCAACAAACCTATAAAATTTATACTTCAATGCTTTGGATTTGCCCCATAGATCACCCCATTTTGCATATATGTTGTGGTCGTTGGTACAAAATTGTGTCTTTTATATTTTTTTAATATTTCTTAAGACACAATACTAAACAGTGATATTTTTTGGAGCTGAAGAAACAAGTTAATATTAAAAGCTAGTATATATTAGTTATTTATAGTACAAAATAATTGTGGTTGTATATTAGTTATTTAAAGTACAAATGTGTGTCTAAATCCATATGGGAAAAGATCTAACATTCTTAAAAATGGTGGAATAAAGACACAATTCTAAATTACATAAATAACATTTAATATAAATAATTATAAAATTATTTTTAAAATTTTTCTTGTTAGACTTTTTTGTATGTCTATTAAGTATTGCTTTACCCTACCGCCCCTTATAGTGACAGATGCTCTAAACCCATATGTATCCCTAGCACTGTTTATAGGTTTAGTTTGGGTTTAACTCGAACCGAAATTCAAAATCTGACACTCGAACTAGTTTTTTTTTTTTAACAGAAATAGAACTGAAATTCCAATGAACCCGAACCGAGAAAGGCCAGACCGCACCCGAAAACCTGAATCAGGGAAGGCCGGACCAAACCCGAAATGTTTATAAAACCCAACTTTTCAAAATTTAACAAACACAATAACCATTAACTAGTAAAGTAGCTCGATTTTACCAAGAGCTCAATTTTAAAATTTAACAAACACAATAACCATTAACCAGTACAGTGGCTCAATTTTACCAAGTGCTCAATTTCAAAATTTAGCAAACACAATACCATTCTCCTAAAACAACAAAGCACAAAGACAAAAAAATACAGACACATCCCTACTCAAATGACTCAAAAAACAAAAGACAACCATGCTAAAAAGTCCGATACACCAAACTAAAAATAATACAACACAAACTAATAAAATACATACGAATACAATCCTGTAGTAACCAAAGGAGATTTCCCTTGTAATTATTAATTTTCACTACAACACAAACTAATAACATGAATACGAATACAATGTTGCTGACACCTGGGATCTCAATCGGAGATTGAAAGCTCATAAAAAGACTAGCAGGAGACCTTTGCTTCGGGTCCATCTCAAGCACATTCTCACCCTTGAAAACCACACTGCCTCCCGTAACTTCATAATCTAGATGGCTAATAAGAAACTGTAAATTTGATAACTTGCTAAATGTTATTGATACTAAAACAAACTTACAGAGGTAATGCACTGGCAACATTGAAATCATTTCAATGCCTTACTGGGAAATAAATAAGGGTAGAAAAATAAAAAATAGTTTTACCCTATTTGAGTATTAAGATTAAGGATGAGTATTAATATGACAGAACATTACATACACTAACCGAGCAATGGTAACCATGACAACTACAATGAAAACAGTTTTACCCATTGAGATTCAGGATAAGTACTAATATGATGGACAATTACATCTATACTATTATAAAAGCAAACACAATTTATGGTGGTTATTTGTGAAGCCCATTCCAATTTTAGGATTTCCTAAATTGTCCTTCATTATTTTTGGCTAAACAAATAAATGAATGATTTACAAGGGCAAATACGTAAAATTATTTTCTAATAACCACCCACTTTGTATACTTTGCAGAGCAACTGCAAGTCTATTTCTCTCCCTCCCTTTTTTCCTCTCTCAATCTCTTTTCTTCGCCCACAACCGCAACACACTTCTCCACCGTCAAATACAAAAATACACTACACCAATATACCTCATTCCAAAGGTAATATTTCTATGTTTCCATCTCTCTCTCTATAAAGATATATTAAAACTATAGATCGGAAACTCATTGTATTGATTGTACATATTCTTTTGTTTTAGTGATTATACATAAAAATTTGTTTTAAAATTAAATTTGTATAGAACTTCTAAAACCTGCTTATGCAGATTTTTTCTTCAAATTGTAAGTGTAAATAATATTGCACATGTATCGCGTGTGTCACAATGGCTAGTTTAATTAAAAATAAACAATTGTCCACGAAAGAGTTACGCAGACGTTATAGAATAACTACCAATACAACATTCTTTTTCATTTACCCAA
>MKEJ01024787.1:0-15718 GCA_001753735.1 Embelia ribes | reverse complement strand
TTAACGTGGTTCGGCCAACTGTGCCTACGTCCACGGAGAGGAGTTGAAATTTTATTACAAAAAATCACTCAAAGAGGGGTACGAAATTCTCACACAATTTTGTCACTCACCTTACAACTCTCACAGAGTAAATAATGCTCTCCTAAAAAATACAAATTTATGTTTTCTCTCTACTGTATTTTTGGTGTATGTCTGGTGTGTCATTTACAATGGCAAAACCCACCCATTTTATAATCACATTTTGGTGTGATTCATGCTCAGTTACCAGTGTGATTCATGCCATAATTTCCACGTGAATCCACCTCTTTTAGTAGGTGTGAATGGCCCCTATGGCCCATCAGCATGAAACATGCCCAACACATTACCATCTTACCAATCCATCTTGATCTTGAAGCTTTGCTGGTGAAGAACTTCTTGTATACATCTCTTTTCGTTGATTTGGTTGGTGTGGATCATAAAAGATGTCCCGTATATATAGAAAATCAATAATTGCAAAAATGTGTAATTTCTAATTACTTAACTTGCGTATACATTGATTTCAGAATTGGAGAGGTGATCGATGAAGATATTCTTCATGCACGCGTCCCTTTTGTTGCCCAAACACAACAATGCTTTGCTGTTAAGGCTGGAATAGATGGGTTCCTGGATATTGCAAGGAGATCCTATTGTGACACTAGCGAAGGTCTCTTCCATATTGACTATTTTTTCACCAGCAGATGTTGGCCAATGTTATGCTTATGCTTGCTCTTATCTTTTCCTGTACAGCTATACACAACCTTGCAAACAAATACCGAGAAGATTTCAAGATGCCAAATCTGAAAATCCCATTTAATAAGAGACGGGGATTTTATTTCAGTATTCTGCAGAAGGACACACAGGGAAAGCTACCAAGCAAATTCATTCAGGTTGTGAAAGACATTCCTGTGCCTTTCTTCATAGAGACTTTGTTCTGGCCACTTGTGATTAAGTTTCTACATTTAATGAAATCAGGTTATGAAACATGGGAACAATATACACTGCTCAACTTTGGAACTTTCTTCTGTGGGTATTCCTTTGTCCATTTTCTGTATTTCTGCATTGAATCTCCAGTTTCCACTGACAGTATCTTGTGAAGAGTCCAACACATTTGGCAAGTGAATACTTTGCTAGAGTCTATCATATTGAGCATAATTCCTATTGCATTGTGCTGGTGATGTGATATTTGGTATGCAAAATTTTGATCGAACTACATATTCTCTTTCTATTATGTTTTAGAGCATCCTTATGGTCATGTATGTCAATATTCATCACTCATGAGATTTTGTGAGCAAGTGAATTGTGTTTATGGATTAAGGTCTTCAACATTTTCATTTCAAATTTACTTTGCTAGATTGCTTTGTCTATTTGCAAACCCATCCAAGTTGAAATGCTGCCCCTTTCCCTTGTCTATGTACAACATTTTCAGTTAAATACGAGGATAAAGTCTGCAGCTGCTGAATGTTACATACGGACAGAACTTTGTCTTGAAGGTTGGACTAAACTTGAAAAGTATCATTCTTGTTTCTCTTGTATGCTGGAATTGATTTATTTGTCTGTGAGATGTCACATCAAACTAATCATAATTAGCCGACACAAGGGGACTAACCAGGAAGTATCTTTTTTGGGTAAATTTAGTTTGCTAACTTGCCATTGGTAGCTTGGAGCAACTGAATATCTTGTTTGAAGCTCTGTTCCTTGCACTAAACTTTAGCCTTCTTTCAACCACAATTTTCTTGAGGTCCTCGTACTCATTAGCCTAGCATTGGATACACCAAGTTATTCCTTATCAGTATCCGAGATCAATTAAAGTGCCCTTTCTGCATGCTATATCTGACAGCAACAAAAAAGCCCTTTCCTCATGTTATATATGTCTTTACAAATAAGTAAAACTTTTAGAATAGGTTATCAAAGTTAGAGATGGGTAACTAACTTATAATTCTAATGCAATACAAAAAAATATTAAAGTGAATTTATATAGTTCCAATCAAAATCTTCTGTTTCGTTTGCTAGAGTGAAAGAAAATGTAAGACTACATTAGCAACGCAAGAAAGAGGAAGAATTTAGAACTTAGAGCTTGGAGCTGTTGTTCTTGAGGCCAACTTTTCTTTCTCAAGAATGCTCTTTCTTATCACGCTGTTAGTTCTCAGCAATTTCGAAAAGCTTAATCATCTTGTTCTTCACTTTTAACACAGGATGTAGAAGAAAGGTTAGGCTTTGCATTGTTGATTTAACAAATTCATTCATTACTAGTCATTTATGGTGGATTGTTTCTTTCTTTCTTTTTTTTTTCTTTTTAATTTGTCATTTTTTTCATTTTTTGTTTTTTGCACATCCAGTATTGGTGCTCTTATCAGAGTCTCCTTGCATGTAGTGGAAATATATTTCTGGATCTAAATTTGTCGTCCTTATTTTGACCCAGCACTAGTTGATGCCATAAGGGAAGATGTTTCTGTGCTTACACTGCTTGCTGAGGTTTTATGCCTTCTAGATATGATTGTGAATTCATTTGCCCATACAATATCCACAAAGCCTGTAGATCAATATGTTAGACCTCAATTCACAGGTAATATACTGAGTGTTACTCCTTGTATTGTTTATATGAGAATATCAAGGAACACGTTCTTGATCACTGTCATGTTATTGGTAGAAAATGGACCAACGGCAATTGATGCTGGAAGGCACCCTATACTGGAGAGCATACATCACAATTTTGTTGTTCGTGATTTCTCTTTTTGATTGTTTTCGGTGCATCTTGTAAAAGATTTTGTTTCTCTTTATCATAGCATTCAATTTCTCTTTACAGTTTTTCTCAAGCAAGAAATATCCTTTAGGTCAAAATTTGAGTTAAACTGCTCTTCTTTCCTTTGTTTGTCTTCCTGCGCAGCCCAATAATCTCTTTCTTTCCGAAGCATCAAACATGATTATTGTCACTGGGCCAAACATGTAAGAATAATGTGACGATGTCATCGTCTCCATGTGCCGTCTTGTTCAATGATATCTCACAACGACATGAATCTCAATTATTTCAGACATGCAACCAGTGTTAGTATGACTAAATGCAATATGTACTTGGTGCTTTCCACAGGTGTGGAAAAAGTACTTATCTTCAACAGGTTTGCCTGATAGTCATCCTTGCTCAGATTGGTTGTTACATTCCAGCCCGCTTTGCCACTATAAGGGTAGTTGACCGTCTATTTACGAGGATGGGTGCTGTGGACAATATTGAGTCGAACTCTAGTACGGTATAATTTCCAAACTCATCTTATAGATAAAATATTTGACATCACATTTTTTAATTAAATGGCAAAAATAAGTTCAATTAACTAAGCATGTTTACAATTCTTTGTCCTTTAACTAAAAGTAAATCTAAACATCATTAATGTATTATGATACTTTAAACTTTATAGTTCTGAAAAATGTTAGCAGAGCACATTTGTTATTTGTGAACTGAAAACAATTTTAAATGAACTGAAAAAGTTGTTTCCCAAGTTCAATCTGATTCTTTCTTGACTAAGATATGAAGTATGTGCAAACATAGCTAAATTCACATTTCATAAAATGTTTTACATGTTGCAGTTCATGACAGAGATGAAGGAGACAGCTTTTATCATGCAGAATCTCTCCAGAAGGTAGATGCACCATATTATTTGCTTTAGCCAGGTTCTCTTTTTTTAGCACTGAAAGTGGATTTCTCTGTTTGCCCAGGAGTTTAATTGTCATGGATGAACTGGGTAGGGCCACCTCTTCCTCAGATGGATTCGCAATTGCATGGAGTTGTTGCGAGTATCTTTTACCACTGCAAGCGTAGTTTCTAGATCTGAACTCATTTTCCTTCACAATTATAAAAGGGTTCCCAATTAGGTACAAGTCTTGTGCCGACAAGAATAGTAGCCCGTTTTAAAAATATCGTAATTTTGTGTTAAAATAGAGCTACTTCCTTTTTACAATATAGCAACGATATTGTATTCAGTTCTTTCTTAAAAAAACTAACATATTATATGGCATCACTTATAAAAAATTGTAATATGTTGAATATAATATTTATTTCAATTGAAAGTATTGAAGTTAATATCATTATTATATTGTATAAAGGGAGTTATTATATTTTAACACAAAGTTACCATATTTTTTAAAATGTGTTACTTTTACAAGACTTGTATAGAAAATAGAACCTTATAAAAGTATTGCTTCTTACATGTTTTGTAAAAGACAAAATTTTTATCGCTTTCATAAAAGAGATTGTGGTAAATCATTTTAAGAAAGATGATACTAGTCTTTAACATCGATGCAGAAATGCTACTGTTTGATCTTTTATCAATTTATTCAAACATAATGTTTTTTCATGTCCTTGCCTAACTTCTGAAATGAAAAATGCTCAAGAATCTTTACTTTTTCGGTGGCACCTGGAAACTTCAATCAAGAGAACTCATCCTTTTAGTGTCAGTAAAATCTGTATACAGATAACTTAGAAATAGTCATACGTTTCTATTGGTTGCCCTTTATTTGTTTTGGCTGAAATTATATTCATCTTAATATAAATGGAATGGTACACTGTTGGCAAGACCCATCAGCTAGAATAATCTCCAAGGCATGTGGGAGCTGGATGTCATCACTTCACTCTTTAGAACGAGTAGGTGTGATCCACAGTATGGATTACGTATTCTAGACGAATACATGACCAATTTAGGAGGGGTTAGAGATTGAATCAGTCTGTATGTGCATTCAAATACGATCATCTCACATCTGACCTATAAGTCAGCCTTGATTACTCTCTTGAAATCTATTTTAAATTCACAAATGCATATAAAAAAATTACCAACATGTCTATTTTCAGGTATACCATATTCGCTACTCACATGGAAAATCTATCAGAACTAGCAACCATTTACCCCAATGTCAAAATTCTACACTTTGATGTCGAGATCAAAAGCAAACGGCTGGATTTTAAGGTAATGTTTCTTTCTTCTGACGTATAACATTATATCGTAAGTCGTAACTGAGGCATATTTTGATATAAACTTTTGAATTAAAATCAACCAGTTTCAACTCAAGGATGGATCAAGAAGAGTGCCACATTATGGGCTTCTCTTAGCAGGAGTGGCTGGATTACCTGGCTCGGTCATTATGACAGCAAAAACCATCACAGCGAGGATAACAGAAAAGGTATACATCTAAAATATGGGAACTTGTTCAGCTTGGCTTTCTTTAGTCTATGATTACTCTTTTCCAGTATCCAATCCGACTATCCAAGTTGAGAAAAATCTTCAAATTTACAATCACTTTAGAACTGCTAGACTACCTTGTGGCAATTAGATTTGAAAATATTATATATATATAAGTTGCGTTGGTAACATACCTTTGAACTAGTCATCTAACTATCTTCTACTATTGAAAATTTGAAACTAGAATAACAACTTCAGTATACAGTATGTAAGCTTGGTGATAAAACTTTTAATTTTTTAACTAGCAGTCCAACATTCAAAATACTGCAATCAATTTCTGTATGAGTAGGAAGATACATATATTTTAGCTGCAGCTGTGGCATGGTTATACACTATAAATTTGCATAGCTCTTTAATCCTCTAACTTCTCATAAATAATCCTCTAACTTCTCATAAAGTCTTTATGAGAGCACGCGTGAAGGGTTTCCATGGGTGGCTTGTTAATGTTTCTCACTTCACAGGAAGCGAGGAGAATGGAAGTGAACTGCTTGCAGTACCATGATATACACAAGATTTATCGAGTTGCTCAGCGGTTAATATGCTTGAAGTACTCAAGCCAAGATGGAGACTCAATTCGAGAGGCATTGCAAAATCTGAAAGACGGCTATATAAATGGAACCATCTAGCATTCAGAAACAGGTTCACAAAGAGTAACTATTGCTAAAGATATTCGCACCCAAACATCGTTAGCATGCAAGTTTCCCAGAAATCCAAATCTCTGTAAAGCAGTTAAGACACCTGTAGTAAAGCTGATTGCTATCATATCCTAAACACCATGTGTCAAATATAATAAATCGATAACATTGCTATCATATCCTAAAAACCATGTGTCAGCTGAGAACATTGCGCTATACCGAGAAGCATAGCTCATGGTATTTGGATAATCACTTGCTTGCTGCTGGATGGACTAATGAACGTACCATAGCTTGGAAAAAAATGAAATCAAATTTTCATGATCTGATCACAAGGAGGAGAATTTTGAAAATGCTTGTGGTTATACACCAAATATGAAATTAGAAATATCTATTATTTATTCCGTCCACAAATCATAGGACCACTTTTCTTATGAGAATGTCTAAAAACATATTTAATTGTTGAAAAAGATTTGCCTATTTCTATTTTTTGACATATAATCGTTGCCAAAACCAAATGCATTATTCATATTGTACCATATATATAAACAAGGGCTATGAATAAGACATTTTTAAATTTAAATTTGAAAATTCACTATTCGACCATTATCTAAAATTATGTATCCGTCAAACTACGCCTATTATTTGGGAAAGAGGGGAAAGAGTAACGCATCTGGGAAAATGATTTCAGTGTCAGAACTTAACCAAACACTAGGGACTGCTAGGAGCTTCAAAGCAAGCCTACAAATCACTCTACCGCAACTTCAGAATCAAATTTATCATCTCATACAACTCACAAATCTATCCATTTCAAGTTTTAATTCCTTTATGATAAACTCTCAAAAACCAAAATTTCACCATCACGAGTAGAACCACAACAGGTCTTGAAACAGGATATAGAATAAAATGCAAATAATCAGACAACAAATCAACGGTAACGGCGAAGAGAGAGCGTATTGTTCCTCTTCCAGGTTGCCCTGCGAGAAGGCCTCTGCTTGTGGTGCAAGTGTCCCTTTCCTCTGAGTCCTCTGAATTTCTTTCCAGCAGAGGTGAGCCCACGAAGCTCCCTATGCTTGTGAACTGGGTTGCAGATCCAGTTGATTCTTGGGTCATTGCGAATTGCATTATGTGCAGCATCAACAAGGATCACCTCGAAATATTTGTACGTAGAGTCCTGTATCGTGTAAATAATGTTTTGTACATGTAGAGAATTATTACAAATTGTGCAGAATAAAATCTTGCTTCCAGCTCAACCTTGTAATTTCATATCCTTTATACATATCAGACATGGGTTACAGTTTCTTGCAACCAACAAATAGAGCTATACAGATACTATAGTACAAAATTTTTCAGTCAACAATAATATCTCACAAGTTAATTACCAATACACTTGGACAAAATCTTACAGGAAGACTATTGGTTAACAAAGAACTCTCACCAATACTCAGCATTAAGTTTCTATTTCTACTCTACTTAATTACCGAGCTCTGAACCAAGGAAAGCAGCTACAGCAAGTCATTATTAAGTTTATATTGAACTCACATTCACCAAGGAATCACACTAAAAAACAAACACTCTTCCATAAAAACACAGAAAGGTCACATGGAAAAACTTCAATGAACACACAAAAAAAGCGGAGACCTCATGATTACTAATAAAAAAAATTTTAAGTGTTGAAGAATCAGTTCAAGCAAGAAATTACGTCAAGAATTTTTTTGTTTGGGAATCATTTTCCTTCTGTAAACATAAATAAAAAAAAATAATGGCATAAAATACATTGTTATAATAGAATGATTGAAGCAGTGCCACAAACCTCGTTGATCCAGTACGAGTTGAGAACCTTGAGACCACCCAACTTTCGCCCAGCACGCTCCTCAGCAACTGACCTCTTGCTACGCTGGAATTTCAGCTGGGTAACTCCCTGGTTTGTGGGCTTACCATACACTATACCCTTGGGAACAGGCCTCTTGCGACCACCTCTCCTAACACGGACACGGTAGACCACATAACCCTACAAAAAGTTTCAAATTGTATATGTAATGCCTTAGAGAAATATCAAATATCTACAGTTACAACGCCAAAATGATACTACAGACAACAAACAACATGCGATATAATGGTCAATATTTCAAATTCCTTATTTACTTTTAGAACCTCACAGAATAATCACTTCCAAAAGCTTCGCACTTAGACCACCAAAAAGTTTCAAAACAATCTTACAAATACTCTTAACAAACTCTTGCCCAATTAAACTATGCGACGTTAACATGCAAAACAGCTATTATCTATTATTAATTCTAACTATTTAAAGAAAAAAATACACTGTCATACATGGGTTGAACCTGGTCCATTATCTGCGTCGGATATGATCCATGAGTAATAGTCAATTGGTTAACTATTTGAGTCGAAATTGAACCAAATATTGTGAACCTATACCTCAACATAATCCCCCATCAGGTACAACAGTTACAGAACGGGAGAGCAAGAGCAATAAAATTAAAAAAAAAAGGGCAGAGACCCATGAGAGCAAGAGTGGGAGCGGAATACACGCCCTTCTATGAAGAATTATTATGACCAAGGTTCTGATAGCACTGAACTGCAGAACTAAGATACCACCAAATCTTGAGCACTCCTATCACTATCCCTAAATGAATCCTACAATGCATCCCAACCCTATTAAATCCTTTAAAAAATATAATGTTGACTACAGTTTTCCACTTAAACTAGTAGACTATTGTTCATCTTCAATTCTATGGTTAAATTTAAGGAGGGTTCGCTCTGGTCATTCTCCATATCCCAACCACTATTTCAAAGATTATGGGAAGGCATGGTGATTAAAATATGAGTAATGATATTAATACTTGCTAATGTGTACATACTATGTACCTAGGCTCGAGTGGCAAAATTATGCGGGTTGATCTCCTCCGTTAATTTAAGAAAATCCACAAGATCTAACAATAAAGGAATATAATTTTATACATACAACGTATGTACACATAAGTATGTACGGTAATCATTTTGAATTTAGGGATTGAAAATGGGTATACATTTAGGAGTGCCATATACAAGATGGGTGCTCATTTCCAATAGTGTATCTATAAATTGTTTTAACAAACAGCTGAGGATACACATTTATATGCCGGTGTGCACTAAAAGTGAGCATGTTATGGTACCTGCTTGGCCTTGTAGCCAAGGCGACGGGCCTTGTCAGGGCGAGTGGGGTGTGTGACTCGCACGATGGAGGGCAGCTGCCGGTACTCCCAGCACCTCACCCTCAGCAGAAACCTCATCACATCAGATTGCTTCTTCCTCCATAGTTCCGACACGTACGTATACGCCCCTTGAATAAAAAACACATGCCCAATCAATTTACATACAAATAAATCTGAATCAATTTGTAAAATATGAGATCATAGCAGTGCATCAATTCAGGGTTTGTTTGTTTGCAACTTTTAAGCAAATAAACTACCTCCCTTCAGCCTTAAAAAAAATTGAATGTATCCAAGTTAACACTTCTATCTCTTTAAGAACATCCAATAATTTCAAGTTAAAAGCTACTTTGCCAAACAAAAACTTTCAATAAAAAAAACACACCCAATTATAAATAAATACATATAAATCTCTATCAATGTATAACCAATGAGATCATATCAATGCATCAATCCAGCCTTCGTTTGGTTCCAGCTTTTAAGCAAATAAACTAGCTTCTCTTGCACTTAAAAAAAACAGTTGGATACATCCAACTTAACACTTCAACCTTTTCTAGAACAGCAAAGAATCTCATGTTAAAACCAATGCTGCCAAATTTATACAACCTTGAGTAAAAATAATTGAACATAAAAGATGCAACAAAAAATCACACACCCCAACAAATATTACATACATGCAAATGTATATCCATATGTTTAACAAAAAAATTCAGTGCCTATATTTGT
Source organism: Embelia ribes (assembly GCA_001753735.1). Classification (NCBI taxonomy): domain Eukaryota; kingdom Viridiplantae; phylum Streptophyta; class Magnoliopsida; order Ericales; family Primulaceae; genus Embelia; species Embelia ribes. Next base: position 5,911 of record MKEJ01024787.1, on the reverse strand, counting down.
AGCAAATGAGAATAAAAATAAGGTAGAAGAGAAGAGAGGGAGAGAGAGAGAATACCCATGGATGATGGCTGCGTTTGGCGGTCAGTGCTACCCAGGGGCTGAAAAAACCAAACCCTAAGTTCTGAGCTTATGTAAAACGAGAGGAGTGGCTCACTGTTAAGTTTAATGGGCCTAGGCCCAATGTTTTAACACAAGGCAACCCAAATTGAAATCCATCATGAGTATATAGATTTTATATTTTAATAACATTATTTATTTTCACAACTTTAAATATGTTGTATTTTTTTTATTATTATGGCATTAAATATATGATTAAAGTTTAAGGATGCTATTTTTAGTACACCAAATAAATTAGTAAAACAAAAAACTATACATATTTTTTTTCTTTATTTACCTTTTTTTTTTTTTATTGTTGTTCCGATTATATTATAATGAAAGCAAGTAACTTACCTTTTATTTTTATACGACAATAATTATAAAACAACATCTATTGTCATCCAAATATTTTTTTATGATATATTTTGATCTTTCAACTCTAATTTTCTTTTTTGTTAATTTTTTTGATATATTAAAATTTTCATCCTTAGATAAACAATAAGATAGAATATTTTAACAAATTAAGTTTCAAATATTTTAATATCATCAGTAATGATATTATTACCTATTTTATTTGTATATAGTAGTCAAAACTAAAATTGCATATTATATAGTACGACAGCTACTGGTATTAATCTTTCAACGATTACAATCAATACTCGGCCCTACTTAACCCATTGTGATCTCCATCAAACGTGTGAGCAGTAAGTACACCTGCACCCCAAAACTTTGGCTTATTGCAAAGACAACTCTATTATTTCAGAAAGTTACAGATGGATCCTTTATGCATCGATTGAAATAACATACTAGTGCCAACCGACTAATGAATTTTAATTATGTATCTAGAACGCTCTCTGAGTGATAGTTTGACCTAACTTTCAATAAAAGATTATCTACATACGAATTCCAATTCTGTTGTCGTGTACCTTTTGTAACTATTCTGTGGAGTTCTAAAATATTTGTGCTCATGGTAATATTCTAAGAAAAATTATAGATGCAAAAAATAATAATAAAAAATTACCAATCCCTGATTTTAGTGTAAAGAAACGTTGGCATTCAATGAAAATTAAGTTTGGGTGAAATGGCCCTACTTGAAATTAACATTTAACACATGATTAGCAGTATTGCTATGTAGCCGTTGCAAAACGCTTTGGGCAGTTAGATTGGAAAAACAAAGGTCCAAATCATAAGAAAATTTATATTTAAATTTATACGAGAAGAATAATTTTAATATGTGTCGTTAATATTGAAGAACGTATGATCTGGTCGAGTAGGATCATAAGCTCCTCGGGGGATTAGTGCAAGTTCGGATTCAGTATGTTAGAGACACCAAAGATACAATGTTGTTGGACCTCGTTATTGACCGAGATGTCATGTTGGCTTCCGAAGGTTGTTTGTTCCCGAGGCCACAATATGTACCTAAAAGTGTGGGCAATGGATGTCCGCATAAAATTTCGTCCTTACGTCAGAATTGAGAAGCCAAATATAAAGTACAATATCCTAAACGGTAGTATTTAATTAGATATTATCAAATATGAAAAAGAAAGTTGTATTCCTCTTTTCAGCTAACAAACAACATTATTTACAGTACGCTATTACGTTGTACTTGTTGACCGTATGGATAACTGCAAGGGAAATTACAAGATTGGCACATAAATTTCCTCTCTTATTCAAGTGCAAGGCAAGAGATGTAGAATTTGTCCAATTGATCCCAAAATATGTTATTTATACATACATACATACATACACACACACACATATATATATATATATATATATATATATGTAGTCATAGTAGGATGTACATATATACATTTCTGGTGCATTCATGGCGTTCGAGGCATTTGTAGGGTTTGAGATGCACTCATAGAATTCGAGGCATTCTGATTTGGCATCATGGTGACATCGTATTGGAGTTGTGACGTATTCATGGCATTCGGAGCATACGTGGCAAATTATAGTATTTGATTACTGCTTTCGTAGTTTATATATATATATATATATATATATATATACTCACAGCATTTATAGTGGTGTCGTGATACATTCACGTTGGTGTCATGAGTATTCGCATCGTTGTTGGCTTGTCATGGTGTGTTGGTACCTCGTGGAGTATTCGTGACTTTCGTAGTGGAGTAGTGGCATTTCGTTGCTATTTATACATATATAGAGAGAAATAGATTTATATATATATATATATATATATATATTACCTGATTTTTTTTAGACTAAAAAAATATTTTTGTCGAAGAGATATCTCTATAGCATTGAGAGTGCATATTATGAAGATTCAGAGGATGTATACCCTTCAGGATGATCGACCTGACAGCTCTGAATCGTGCCTACAATCGACGTCGCATCTATATGTGTCAACCTTATAAGAAGATCATATGTAGTAGCTTTTATGAGCACCTGATAACTCTGAGTCAGAATCTAGCCGGGATGTGTGGCTATATTATACAAGCATCTGACATCTCTAAGTCAGATACCCTTCGAGCCGAGCGCCTGAAAGCTTTGAGTTAGGATAGACCCGGTAGCATGAGTTGACTTCAATAGACCCGGTGGCATGTATTACCTTCAATAGATCCGGTGGCATGCATTGCCTTCAATAGACCCTGTAACATGCGTTACCTTCGATAGACCCTGTGGCATGTGTTGCCTTTGATAGACCCAGTGGCACGTATTGCTTCCGATAAACCTAGTGGCATGTGTTACCTTCGATAACCGGTGGCATGAATTGCCTTCGTGATGTGATGTGTTCGCGAAAGGTTCGATTTGCATATTCGCAGGAGGCTCGATATGCCTATGTAATATTATGTGTTCGCGGAAGGTTTAATATGCCTATTTGCAAGAGGCTCGATATGCCTATGTGATGTGATATATTCGAGGAGGCTCGATATGCTTACTCGCTTACCAATAGTCGCATCACTACAGGTGACGAATTACTGAAGGCTTAATTGCATCACTATGGGTGGAGAATCATAGCTTTAGTATGTGATATGATGTTCAGTGTTATGATATTTTTGCATAGGGCATGAGATGCCCTGGGCTGAGAGCCTCATTCGTGGTTAGAGGTATGAGGTGCCTTCGTAATTCCGGATTCAGGATTTAGTGCATTCATGGTCGGAGGCGTGAGATGTCTTCGTGATTTAATACTCGGCCATTCGGTGTTTGGTACTTTGGTATCTGGTAGTAGTTGGTATACTTTAGTGCTCGATATACTTTAGTATTTATTGCATTCAGATATTGCATTACTCGTAGTACATATATATGATATATGTCATCATCATAGTTGTATGTCTCAGGAGAACTTCTAGTTTTACCGCATATTGTGAATATGCCTTAGTATCACTTAGAATTTATGAGCATACACGGGAAAAAAGAAACATGGGGGTTTTCAATGCATTGCATGTGCATACATACTCTTTATACTTTTGTAAATTATCCTTTCTCATTTGATTTAGAATCTAACCCATAAATTTTTCTTTTGTATATGTACTCACGCGGTGATGTAGGGTCAAAGCATGGTGTTGGCTTGCTAGAATGACAAGCCTATTTTTAGAGGAATTCCAGTGCTAGTGACGAACTGGACTCGAATAGTGGTATTATGAGGTTATGTACGAGCTTGTAGCTCGATAAAATTATGTATTGCAGCATGGTGTTGCTGTTGGATTATGTATTGTGTATCTATCACGATGAGGATGTTGTTGTCTTAGATACTTATGTTGCACATATATATATTATGGCAGGATATCGGGATGTGAATCGATTATTATTCTATTTCATTTTCTTTCACTTCACGTTCCCGGATTTATGGGAATTCAGGGCGTGACAATATCTCCACCACTTTTATATAATTTTATTACGTTGACTTTTAAACCGTTAAAAAGTCCACGTAACAAAATATTATTTTTAAGTTTTTTTATCTTTTGATTTTTCAGTTTTCTTATTGATTTGGTTATATAAGTTGTATTATGTTTTGATTTTCAGTTTTCATATGATTTAGTTGTTAAATTGTGTTAATGAGCTTTTTTACCACTTTATGCATACCGGAACTGCAATATGAAAAAAAAAACTAATAAGAATAAATTTGTTAAAAGAAAAAAAAAGAATATAAATAATAGGATGAAAAATTATGTTATTTATCAATTAACTTATTTTTTTTTTTGTTTTTTATATTTTAATTTTTTAGTTTTATGACGTTTTGGTAATAAATTTTGTTAAATTGTAATTTACCAGTTTTGTTTTGATTTAGTCCTTTAAAAAAAACATAACTTATAGCATTTCATTTTTAGGTTTATTATGATTTTGTAATATAAGTTGTCATGTTTTGATCTTTCAAATTTATTATGATTTGGCTATTAAATTGTGTTAAAAGATTATTATTTTTCAGTTTATACAAGAACAAATCTATGAAAAAATATATAAACAAGAATTTGCTAACAGATAAGAAAAACACAAACAATAGATATAATAACTTTTATTTCCTTTTTTTATGTATATATCTTTACTAATTTTCTCTAATTAATTGAATATGTAAATAGTGATTATGAAAATTCCAGGAGGAATTTTTTTTTTTTTCTAGTTTATACACACATGAACTATTCTATGGAAAAACAAAATACAAACAATAGGAAAATTGGATTCTTACTCCATAACTTAACTTTTTTCAGTTTTATTCTATTTTGATTTTTGAGTTTTTTAATATTTCAGTTATAAATTTTAATTTTTCAGTTGTTATGATTTAGTTCTTTTAAAAAAATATACAAATAACAGGATTTGATTTTACAGTTTACTTATGATTTTATTATATAAGTTGTGTTATATTATAATTTTTTAACATTTCTTATAATTTGATTGTTAAATTGTGTTAAAAAGTTTTCTTTTTCGGTCTATAAATACAGAAACTACTCCACGGAATAAACATAAACAATAGGAATAAGTTTACTAATGAAAAACAAAAACACAAACAGTAGATTGAACAATTGAATTCTTTTCTCCAATTTTTTTTTTTTTTTTAATTTATGTATCTCTATCAAATTTCTATAATTCTATGCATAGGTAAATAGTGATAATGAAATATGGTATGAGAGAAATTTTAGAGGATTTGTTATATCATATGACCATCATGGTTATTTAATGTTCTTTTTTTATCAATCATTAGATTTTTTTTAAATCAAAGAAATATAACTGTTAAAAAGTCTGTCTGACAAAATATATATATGTTTTTTTTTATCTTTTGATTTTTCAATTGTCTTATGCTTTGATTATATAAGTTGTATTATGTTTTGATTTTTCAGTTTTGATATGATTTGGTTGTTAAATTGTGTTAATGAGCTTTTTAACCACTTTATACATACCGGAACTGCTATATGAATAATAAAATACAACTAATAGGAATAAATTTGCTAAAAGAAATACAATACAAATAATACATTTAAAAATTATATTATTTCTCAATAACTTAATTTTTTTTATTATATTAATGTTTTAGTTTTCTGATGTTTTGGCTGTAAATTTTGTTAAATTCTGATTTGCCAATTTTGCCATGATTTAGTTGTTGGGGGGGAAAAAACACACACACACAACTTTAGGATTTGATTTTTTAGGTTTCTTATAATTTTTTAATATAAGTTGTCATGTTTTGATTTTTTTAATTTTATTATGATTTGGTTATTAAATTGTGTTAAAAGTTTTTTTTTTCAGTTTACACATACAAGAACTAATATATGGAAAAACACATAAATAATAAGAATTTGCAAACAAAAAAGGAAAACACAAACAATAGATATAATAACTTTCATTTCATTTTTTT
>MKEJ01024784.1:0-14893 GCA_001753735.1 Embelia ribes | reverse complement strand
AAAAAAAAAAAAAAAATTTGCAGACAACGATATGTTTACTGAAGTTGTTAATATCTTCAAGAATTGTTTTGGAAACTAATCCCTGGAACACGAAAAACCAAATGCAGCTTTTAAGAGATTGTAAATTATGGGAGCTAGGATTCAACTATTTTGTTATATTGAATTTGCAGGAGCTGAAAAACCAGGGAGTTACGGAAAATAGATTGGAACTTCTGAAGGGTGTGAGTGGAGCTTTCAGGCCTGGCGTTCTTACAGCTCTGATGGGTGTTAGTGGTGCTGGGAAAACGACTCTAATGGATGTGTTGGCGGGGAGAAAAACCGGAGGATATATAGAAGGAAATATAATGGTTTCAGGGTATCCAAAAAATCAAGAAACCTTTGCTCGTATTTCTGGGTATTGTGAACAGAATGATATCCACTCCCCTTATGTTACGGTCCACGAGTCATTGATATTTTCAGCTTGGCTTCGGTTACCAAGGGAGATCAATGCCGAAGTTAGTAAGGTTGATATATTTGATCTTAATCTATTTTATTGTAATTCTTTTTGTCAATAATGGTTTGTGTTTTGGGACATGAGAACTGGTAAACATGCAATCAGATTCTGGACACTAGTATTGTTTGAAGTTGGATAATTAATGTATATCCATATTAGGCTCGCATTTGCCCGTGTTTGGATTTTAGTTTTGGTTTTCTAGGTCAGGTTTGTTTCCCGATAGGTTGTCTTGCGATATCATTTATCAACTTTCTTAGGCTTTCAATATGGATGTCCCATGTTAAGGCGTGTCTAAACAGCATATATATGCATATTTACATGCGTATATGTACTCAGGGAATGTTTAATCTATGGGACTAGCCTAGGGTGCATTCAGATTCCAGAGCAGTCTCATATTCCCAAATTGTACTGGACTATGATTAAGTCTACGTGGACAAAAAAAATTTATTGCGAAAGAGGTGGAACGTTTTTGCATAAATTTCGCTCTTGCGTGATTTTCAACGCACTCTTCAATTAACAAGCACCTCTTCACTCTCACTTCAAACACACTCTTGATCAAGCAAATAATAGTGAAGATTGCACATTATTATTATTATTATTATTTATTTTCTCCATTTGCATTTTTCTCATAGTATTAAATCCTTGTATATGCAGGCATTCATTGAGGAGGTCATGGAACTTGTGGAACTTACTCCACTAAGGGAAGCTCTAGTAGGATTGCCAGGAGTCAATGGTCTCTCAACGGAGCAGCGTAAAAGGCTAACAATCGCAGTTGAGCTTGTGGCCAATCCCTCTATAATATTTATGGATGAGCCAACTACTGGGCTTGATGCAAGAGCTGCTGCCATAGTCATGAGAACCGTGAGGAACATAGTAGACACTGGAAGAACAATCATCTGTACTATCCACCAGCCGAGCATTGACATTTTTGAAGCTTTTGACGAGGTCAGTGTAGTTGCATTCTCAAAATGACTATTTCTAACTAATTACCTGTAGTCCCTTACTTCCAAATTATAGCAATTAAACCTTTAACATTAGACTGTGAAGTTAGAGACTTTGTCCAACTGCTAAGGTCTTCAGCTTCCCCCCGAAATATAGACCAAGAGTGTCGAACTGGAATTGGTAGAAAATGTTTAAGTTTCTTGATTTCTTCTATTGTTATGTGAGGAACCGAAACGAGATTTTGTGTGAAAGTCCGGATAGAAAATTTAATAGCTTTTCTTTATTTATTTACTTATGTTTAATAATTTTCTAAGGCAATTATATAATGATGTACAAAATGGTGTTGCAGCTATTCCTAATGGCACAAGGAGGAGAAGAAATATATGTAGGCCCATTAGGTCATTGTTCTTGCCATCTGATTAACTATTTCGAGGTGAACTTCACAAACACAACAATGAATAAGTGACTTGTTTTCCTAACTTAAGTTCTCTTGATGGATGCTTTTTCTAATACATTGTTATTTTCAATCAAGGGAATTGAAGGAATCAGTAAAATTAAACAAGGCTATAACCCAGGGACGTGGATGTTGGAAGTGACCAGTAAAGAACAAGAAGAGATTCTTGGAATCAGATTTGCTGATGTGTATAAATCCTCGGATCTTTACAGGTGGATTTAATTTTAGGACATTTCACCACAAATTGAAAAAATGTTTTTACTTGTTTAAATTAAGTAGTAAAACCGAAAAAGGAATAGCAATGTCTCTTTGTCATCTTAATTTGCAATTCAATTTGAAGATCATACTCTTGGCAATCATTTCAGGAAAAATAAAGAAATGATTGCAGAACTGAGCAGACCTCCCCCAGACTCGAAAGAGATTTACTTTGCAACTCAGTTTTCTCAATCTTTCTTCGTCCAATGGAAAGCTTGCCTATGGAAGCAACATTGCTCATACTGGCGTAACACTTCTTATACCACAGTTAGATTTCTCTTTACGACTGTCATAGCCTTGATGTTCGGCTCAATTTTCTGGGATCTTGGCTCAAGAAGGTGATTTAAAAAGATAGGGTGAAAAAAAAATGACTTTTTGAATTTTTTAAACATGATTCTCAATCATGATCCTATAATTTTCTTTCAGAAAGAGTCAACAAGATGTGCTTAATGCAATTGGTTCATTGTATACTGCTGTTCTTTTCATCGGCTTCCAAAACGCCTCATCTGTTCAGCCTGTAGTAGATGTTGAAAGAGCAGTCTTGTACAGGGAAAAGGCAGCAGGAATGTATTCGCAGCTAGTGTATGCTTTTGCACAGGTCACTCATTGCATTAACTTTTATTCAAGTGAATTTACATTCCCCTATCACCCACCCCCGGCCTTTTTAGGGGTTTGAGTTCAATTGTTTGATTGGTTTCTATTTCTTTGAGCGCATGTGCAGGCTGTTATTGAGTTGCCATACGTGTTGGTTCAAACCATTACCTATGCACTAATAGTCTATTCTATGATTGGGTTCGATTGGACTGCAGCTAAGTTCTTTTGGTACACATACTTTATGTACTTTACATTTTTGTACTTCACATTTTTCGGTATGATGGTTCTCGCCCTGACTCCAAATCAAATGATTTCTTCTCTGTTGTGTGCTTCACTCATCGGAATATGGAACATCTTCTCGGGATTTTCCATTCCTCGGATTGTAAGTTTCACTATTATTTTCCATACTAACTTTTCATGATTTGTCTATTTTGTTTCATTAAATGAAAAACCACTTTGATCTGTAATATATAGCGGGCGCCTGGGTGGTGGAGATGGTATTTTTGGCTGAACCCATTTGCTTGGACTTTATATGGAGGCGTTACATCGCAATTTGGCGATATAAAGAGTCAGCTCGAATTTAACGTGACTGTTGCAGAATTTATAAAGACTTATTACGGTTACAGGCACGATTACGTGGGGGTAGCTGCAGCTGTAACGACTGGATTTGTCCTCCTCTTTGCTGGTCTCTATGCCTTGTGCTTGAAAGTGCTCAACTTCCAAAAGCGATAAAAAGCTATAACATCATGCAGATGGTACTTTGTTTTCCCCGGATTTCTAATTAGTTTATTTTTGGTTCTTGAGCAAATGATTGGCATTTTATGACTTTGTGTTGGAAAATACTAAATGAGCCATTATCTTTTTGTCATTATATAAACTACATGATTATCATTGTCTAATTTTAAGTAGAATCGTGCCTTATTATGATTTTCTTACCATGCTGCTACCACAGGTCTGACAATAAAAAGTAAATTTTTCTAAAATTTCATTGATAAATATAACATCCAGCAATGTCTATATCTGAAGAGATATAATACTTGCTGGTTGGACTGATGAGATAAAAAGATGTAATCACATAGCCACTATAGTCCTCATTAATTGGTAATTGTAGTATTATTAATATTTTTTTAGGATCGTACTTGAAAAATATGAACTTAATGTGGAATTTACCTCTGCTAAGTTGGATCTAAATTGGACGTTCTCGATTTTTTAACTTTGAATATTTAATTTTTTTGGCCCATTACAATCGGTCGATTGGATTTAGATCAAATGGTCACGGATGACCTTAATAAAAAGGGCAGCGGCCCCCGGGACGAGTAATATGTCATCATTATTTTTCATAGCTAATAATGTCCCATTACTTTATGACATTAAGTTAAATTTTTTTTAGGGAAAATGGAAATTCTGATTGAGTAGGGGCTAGGACGAGGTGATAAGCCCTTTTGACTGTGTAATGATCATTAATTAACCTTTGCTTTTTTATCTTGTCGCAAAGAGATTACCCTTTTTCTGGAAATTTTTCAGAGACAAAAAAAATGCTGCCCTAGGGTTTTTATTTATTTTCGGAAAAAAGAGTTTCCTCATAAGCTTTTCTCCTAATAATATGATCCTCTTTTTATGAAGGGTTAGCTCGAATTCATAATCCACAACCTTAAAATTCAAAGCAATAATGCTTATTCACGTAATAATGTCATTGAATGTACATTAGTTTTACAAAATTCGCGTTTTAATATCTTGATAGGCTAATTTTGTTTTCACGTTCGAGCTACGATATGCTGTTTGATTCGTATCTATGCTGCCTGATTATCACAATAATCTAAAGACTAATTTAATATTAATTAGGTATTATTGGAATCTGAAAATTTTAAAGGTCACAATTATAAATATTCTGAAACTTTAATATTCTGCATGTCGCTATTACATTTATTTGATGATTGTACCTATAATTCCATTGTAGCAAATGCAAGAGGAAAACTCCAAGCAAATAATTACATGTAGTGCCAAGGAAGTTGAGGTCATGTAAATATTTTGATTATATGAAAATGTTTTTATACGTAATTGTTCGCTCTTAAAGTAATTTTATGGGTTCCACGCTAGATTATGTAGTCCTTTTATTGCAACTTGGTTTTGAAGAACCCCGGGATTTGTTATTTAGAATCATTTAGTTTTTTTTTTTTTTGCCAAGATCTTGCTATCATACAAAACCCAATGGTGAATTATTAAATCGATAGGTAAAGCTTTTGTCTAGATAATATTTTATTATATATCAATCAAGAGCTCGAATTGAAGAAAATAAAATTGAATTTACAATAACACGATTAGGGCATGCAACACGACAGTGATATATAGGCTATGTTCGTAAGTAACCTATTGACAAATTAGTTGTTGTCACTTGTAATATATAGTTGGTACCACATTGATGTATATCAATTTAGACCTAAAATAATTGATATTTGTCACATATTCTTCCCAAATGAGGTCCGACGATACATATACTTGTATTAATATATAGGTGATTAGTTCGTCTAGTCAGTGTGATAGTTCACTTTTTAATAAATTGTTTAATTATCATCGCCATGCTAGCCACTTCATACCGATGCAATTGATATTTTGAAGAAGGAACTTGGGACCAATGTGATAAAAACTCAAACAATTTCATAAATTGCTATCAAGATGCAAATGCAATTATGTAGTCTTAAAAAATGAGACAAAGGACCAACTTATCTTCTAATTTTATTTTATTTTCAAAATGAAGGATAAAAGTAGGTTGGATAGATGTGCCTCAATATTTGATGGGAAGATTATAATTATGAAAATGATGCCCCGGAATGGTGCATGAAAAATAAGTTTTTCTAGAATTTATGTTCGGTGCCCCTATACAGTGTTACTCTTGATACGGAACTATTAAGGGCCTTTGTTTTGTATCTTAAAAGTTTTCCGGCTAAACACACTTAATACGATAATTATGAAAAGCTAGGGGAAAAATTGAAAGGATTCGTTCAAAAAGCCCGATCAAGTACTCATTTTCTGCAAGTAATATGTTTCCAAGTTTGCGTTGTGACGACTTAGTAATGGGACAATGACCTTTGTTCAAGACTATATATCGTTTGGTCGTTTTAGTATTATTCACCTTTATCAAGACCGTTCTTTTGGATTGTGAGAATTTGATTTCTAGTAATTAGGCCATGTGTTTTAAGATCTTTATAAACGTGCTTTTCTGTTTTGATATTTCTAGTGTTACGACCCTATTTAAGACATTCAACCCTTAAATTTGTAATTTGCTGATCATCTCTATTCTAAGCGAAAAACACTCCCCAAAAAGATGACTATAACAAAAGAGAATTTTAGTTGATGCATTTGAATTAGTTGACAGAATTGTATTTAGTCCAGATTAAACTAAATTATCAAATTAAAAAAAAATATTCTTTCAATAATGGTACTCATTAATTTAGTTTGAAACAACTGCTTTTCGGAGATCAAATCTTATACTTGGTGATAAAAGTATTATATACCAATTGTCACACAATTATTTCTAAAGTTCACTTTTGCTAAAGTATTTTATATCTTCCTACCAGAGTTCTTGAGTGACGAAAGTAACATGTATCAACGAATTATCGTAATGGCATCACTTTTCGTCGCTAAAAACCACCTTTCCAATAGTAATTATATTCCTACTAGAATTATCGAGTGCATGCCTATACATAGAAGCTCATGTTGTCAACTTCATCCACGGGACATTTTCATTTAAAAAAACAAAAACAAAACAAAACAAAACAAAACAAACAATGTATTATTCCACATTTCCACCTCACCAAAGTCACAACTCTAACAAAATAATGTCAATAACTGATGTTATATCTTTTATTAATATAAAATTTGAGCATTCTATTACTCTCACTCTAATTGCGATATATGAATACATAACATTTTTTGACAAGTGGTAGCATAGTTTTTCGACAAGTGACCACGTAGTCTTCTAACACATATATGAAAATTATTTATATTAGAGAATTATATAAAAGTTGCCCATGTAAATATATTTCCCTATTTAGGACTAATGCCCGCAAAACTAATTAACATATGTTCCAAAAATTTAGGAGTTTTGAATAATATAACTTATCATAATGTAATTCCACCAAACTCAAGCTTCTTGTGTTGCACCTCGGTTGTGCGTAGGCAGGCATATATGGGTGGATATTCGAGTGAACATAAGATATTTTGACATATTGACAGGCTACCACACTAGGCGAGCTAACACATGTTGAGCGGGGACAACTAATCATCCCACATTACTTGGGTGAATGATGAAGGCGTGTTATAAAAGTAAGAACGTAAATCTACTAAATAAACACGTTTTAAAGCCTTGCGAGAGTTGACTTAGTTGAAACTTCAAAGTTAAGCTTGCTTGTATTGGAACAATCTCAGGATGGATGAATATCGTTACAGATAGTATCAAAGCCAAAAGTCGACTGAAAAAATGGGGCCAAGCATGGATGCATGTCCTTTAAGGAAAGTGGATTGTAGCACCTTGGTTGTGCATGAGTGAGCATGTATGGGTAGACGTCGACGAGCGGATATGAGATGCCGTCAAGTTGGCCTGTTGGCAGGCTAGCTAACCCATTAATCGAGGGGGGCAACATTCGTCCCATATCGGCCGAGTAAGGGATGAGCATGTGCTATATAAATAGGAATATAAATCTCTAAATATGATGCATTTTAATGCTGTGCGAAAGTTAAGTTGGTTGGAGCTCCAAAATTTAGCGTGCTCATACTGCAATAATCCTAGGATGAGTGACCTATTTGCACGTATAACTTTGCTAAAAGCGGACAATATTGTATTGTGTGGATTAACTGGTCGTGACATATTAGAAAATAAAACTTATTAAAAGTATATTAATTTGTTTAAATATAATAATATAATGGAAAATCCAATATTTTCTTTAAAAAGATAAAATATATTAATTTAAAACATATATCAAAATTGGCTTCCAATTGAAATTAAAGGATGAAAATTATAATTTTAAAAAATGATGAAAATTATTTGTGTAGTAAAATTATATCTTTATTAAGTCAATTTTAGTTTACATGGTAAAAAATTTAGGTATAATATGTTAAGATAAATTTGTTCTATAAATTGAATCTATTAAATTCATAATATTCGAGTAAAATATATATAGTAAAATTTTAAAATTGTTATGCAAAGGGTAAAAAAAAATTAAACCATCACTATATAATAAACTAATTAAAAGCAAATATAAAACCAAATACAATAACAAACAAAAAAAAACATACTTACAATTAGATCTAATAATTAAAAAAGATAATTTTCTATAGCCTGTGCAATGCGCGAGCTACACGCTAGTTTTGCTATATGTTATAACTTCATCTGTACACATCTTTCTCATATAACTCACTATGATTAAAAAAAAAAAAGCCTTTTACATAAGAGGAACATGATAAGCCTAAAACACTACATAACGTGAGAGTTTTATAACTGAGCTATGGGTTCTCTAACAGAGCCAAACCTCCCTATTATCGACTTCTCAAAGGAAAACCTAAAACGCGGCACAAGTTCTTGGTCATCAACCCGGGATGAAGTTGTGCGTGCACTCGAAGAGTACGGTTGTTTCATAGCTATGTACGATCAAGTCTTGCTGGATCTCCACAATGCCATTTTTAGGGCATCGGAAGAGTTGTTTGATCTTCCAACAGAAACAAAAATTAAAAACACTTCCAAAACACCTTCTCATGGCTATGTTGGGAAAGAGCCTATTATTCCTCTTTACGAAGGCTTGGGAATAGAAAACGCGACTACTCTTGAAGGAGCAAAAGCATTCACCAACCTTATGTGGCCTATGGGAAATGACTTTTTCTTGTATACGCTTCTTTTTTTTTCATCTCTTTATATTGGTTTTTCATTATTTATTTCAACTTTAATCTTTCTCTAATTAATTTTTTTCATTTGCCTTTTATTAGAGAAACGGCACTATTATTTTCGAGGGTTTTGGCAGATTTGGATCAAACGGTGATGAGAATGGTGTCTGAAAGCTACGGTATAGAGAGTGACTATGAGATGCTCCTCGGGTCAACCTCTTACCTTCTTCGGTTTATAAAATACCAAGCACCTAAAACTAATGAGCCTGGTTTGGGTATTATACCTCACACAGATAAGAGCTTCATGTCTATTCTCCATCAGAGGCAAGTTAAGGGTTTGCAGATCAAAACGAAAGGCGATGAGTGGATTTTGGTCGAGCCCTCCCCTTCGTCTTTCGTAGTCATGGCAGGTGACACATGTATGGTGAGTACGACCACAAAAGAAGAAGAAGAAGGGATTTTCACATCCACTTCCTTAAATTCTTTAGTGTATTTTTTTCAAAATTGATTAAATGAAAATGATTACTTTTTTATATTCATTTGTTTTTTTTGTTCTTTTTACGTCAAATTTGTGAAGACTTTAACATTCTGTTCTGTAGCTATTCCTTTTTCCTTTTAGCTCTTCTCGTTAATTCTAGATTTTTGCTAATTCATCATTTCTTAATGTAGGCATGGACCAATGGCAGAATCGAACCTCCATATCACCGGGTGATTATGCGAGGTAATGAAGAGAGATACTCTCTCGGGCTATTTACCTTCATAAGGGATCTTATTGTACCCATACCAAAAGAGCTCGTCGATAAGGAGCACCCATTAGCTTATAAGCCATTCGATCATTACAAGTATATTGACTACTATTACACGGATGAAGGAAAGAGATCGAAATGCCCTATCAAAGACTACTGTGGTATCTGAAAGCTCCATGATTCGAAATAATTTCTTTTATGAATTTTCGTCATATGTGTGCTTTTGCTGGAACTTGACTTGTATTAAGGGATTTGTGTGCTTTTTAAGTCATTTATAGCTCTGTATGTTTAGTGTCGGTGTTTAATATTGTGCTTTTATAGTGCGTAAAAAATTAAATAAAATTGTCATGTTTTTTCTGCGTATTAAGTTTGATACATCCAATGAATTTGTATCTTTGTGTCTATATTCATGGGTTGTATATGCAATGATTTGAGTTTATGCGTTTACATCGAGTACAGATTATGCATAAACAACACACTTAGAGACTTAATCATGAAATATGTAATTATTTGATTTATAGTACTGAATTTGCATTCAGTAAATAATTTTACTTTTTTGGCATTGTTTTACGTATAGTTGGTAGTCTCTAAAATTACTTAATCAAGATAATTCTGATAAAAATGACGTTGATATATGTTCCATCACAGTGGCTACTTATTTAATTGAAATAATTAACAAGGAAAAAAAGATAAATGTTGTCAAATATGATACTTGTCATGAAAAGCATACGTATACTATTAGTACGTGATAAATTCCAGAGTAATATGGACTTACCGGAAAAGGTTTTATCGATATTTTGGAACTATCTTGCAAATTAATACAATAATGCTTTAGTATATCACATAAAGTTGTTTCCACTTTTGTATATCTATTTTTCCTGGTCGAAGTTGAAACATATAATAGAAAAGAATTTGAGTTTTTTAACAGTTGCATTTTTGTTAGTCCCCAGATAAAGTTGTAAAAATGAGAAAATGAACATGTATAATGTTTTTCCCTCCTAAGCTAAACTGGCAAAAATAAGAATGAGAACATAGACTAGTGTTAATTATTATACCATAACAAAACAAACACAAACCCTATTTCTCCATTAAATTGCTACGAAATTTTTATTTCCTTAGCTTCCTCACATGATATGAAGCTAGTTTTTTTGTATCAACCATCAAACGTTCTCTCTTTTTTTTTCCCCTTCTTTTTATTATTATTATTAATTTTTTAAAGGAAATATTTTATTAAAAAAGAATACAAAATTAAAAGGGGCATTCCCCAGTGTATTACATCAACGGAAGACCTAAAATGAAACTATAGGCCTAAACCAAAAGAAGATTATAAATCATATATCAGCCAAATAAACAACATAAAACCAAGAGCAAATTAGCAGCATATGCTTAGGAATCCAAAGCCTCTATCAAAGTCTCTCCTTTTAAAAGTTAAAATTCTGCACAAGAGCCCCAAGGCCAAACGATAAATGAGATCCAACACCCTTTGGCCAAAGTGCCAACAAATATACTATTGCAAGCTTAAAACTAATAACTCCCTCGTAGTCATGCCAAAAGGCCATATCAAAACTTGACCCTGACTCTATTTCCTCTTGTAGTCATGCCAAACGGCCTAATGTCTTCATACTCGCCTTCATCATCTTTTCAAAGGCCACAGCATCTGGGTCGGATTCAAAATCACAATCGGAGGCCGATAAATCATCGTTGATAGGGTAAGAAGAGTCCAAATGCAAATCCTTTACCAAACCTTCAAGGGTGTTGTAGCAAAACAGCATATCTTGTTGATCAGAAGGATTTGCATAAGAGTACACCCATGAGATGGCTCACTAGGGACTTTCTTCTTTGATTTCTCATTTTTCTTTGAAGAGCCGAAAGAGTTCAATATCGTATCAGACTCTGATTGAGCATCAAGAGTAGGGTCACTTAATAAAGGATCAAACGGATTAACAGACCCTTTTATATCTTTAGAGCTAACATCATCATGAATAGCAGGATTCTTGTTGAGTGGAGAAGCTGACTTAGCAGCACCAATGAGTGAGTTTTCACAAATAATCTACTTATTTTCCTTTAATGTAACGACCGAACACCCATTAGTGTCCACTTTAGGATTAAGAGTTTCAATAGCTTTTGAACCAATATCAATCCCAAGAGCAATTGGAGAGACATTTTCTTTCAACTTAAAAACTTTATTACCTCCACCCTTTTCAACTTTGAATTCTTCTTCTATCACAACCTCTTTACCCTTTTGCCCCTTTGGAAACTTTTCTTTAAGAACACTTTGAGAGTCCGGCCCCCCTTCAACTGCAGAAGTAATACGCGATTCCTTAAACACCTTCAATGCAGACCCAATCTTATCTTTAGACATTTTATTAGAATCAATATCTTGCCCCACTTTAGGGATATACACCAAATTAGCCTCACTTCCTTTAGGATTTGCATCTAGCTTCACACAATCCTTTGTGTTATTGACTAGATTGACCTTGTCCATTCTACTAGACTCCATACTCATATTACTTTTGCCCATTGTATGCCTTCGATATTCAAAAATCTCATGCCCCTGTAAACTACAATTCTTACAATACTTGGGAAATCTTTCATTTTATACTACTTGTAAGAAACCATCCTCTAAAGTTTGGCCAATCCAGATGTGGGTTTCCTTGCTCTCAAAAGATCAATCTCTACACACCCTCTAGAATAAGCTAGGATAGCATGAGTCAATGTAGGCACATCCGCAGCCAAAAATTTATCAATGGATTGAGTAATAGCTTGAAGGTACGACAACACACAAAAGCTTAAAGGTAAAAGAGGTAATCTAATCCATACCGGTGCAATAGAGAACTCGTGCATCAAAGAAAAATCCATGGACCATTTAAACAAGTGGAGGTCCTAGTCCAAGCACGATTAAAATTAGTCGCATCGCAATTTAATGAGAAGATGACTGGTATCAATCATATCTATAATAGGAAAATAGTTAAGTCCCCAGTGCTTATGAATATGATCCCTGATGGATTACATATTAGGTCTTCCCTTGGAGAACTTAGCAATTAGGGCATATTGGAGGGGAGCTTCCGACCTCTGTAGTTCAATTGCAGAGAACAAAACTGTTGGTTTAGCATTTTTAGCGTAAGATTGTCGAATAGGCAACACAATATGTTGTATAGGAATAGTCTCTAAATTCAGCTTGTTGTTTACATGGTGAAGAGGATTGGAAGCACCAATTAGCGCATCAGGAAAGGATTTTGATCTAACTGTGTTCAAATCAGGGGCATCACACTTGAGTTGACTTATATACTTGTCTCGGTATTTAGGGCTTTATTTTTTGTTGTGTATAAATGGGTTGGTGCATTGACTAAAGCTGAAGCATTATATTCTGATTGTCTCTACTGATTTTGACATAGATATGGTTTATGCACACTGAGAAAATGCATACATGAATAACACGACAGAACTCTAATTCAATAAATTATTTTTCTTCCGGCTTAAGAAACTGGGTTTAAGCTTAGTTTTCCATTTGCACTCCCCTTTAAAGTTTATTATTGGAGATGGTAGTTAACTGAGGCTCCGATTGCAAACGTACATATTTGATATTTGTAGCTCAGGGTCCATTACTGTGGTAAAGAAATTCACACGTCTTCATGGATTTGGAATGACTAGTGATGGATTTGAAATCAATACCTTATAGGTTACGCAAATCACTCAATGGTAGTCTTCCTGAATAGACTGCATATCCTTATAGCATGAATCCCTATGGTTTGAAATAAATGTATCCACTCGGAGCCTGATATTCTTGTTTGATTGCACTGAGATGACCAAGTCCAGATTATTTAGGCGCATTTCTTCTCTCCTTGTTTGTCTCATTTCTTTTTGAAAGTTGACATTACTCAAGTTCACCTATAAACAACTAACTGTTCTATTGTTATCCTTGGCTGCCAATGATACAGAGAGCCGCTGCAGACCATATTCTGCGGGACTTGCAGAATAATCCTGACATGTGGCTTCAAGTGGTTCACATTCTATCAAATACGCAGAACTTGAATACCAAGTTTTTCGCATTACAGGCTAGTAGTTGAATACAGAGCTATTTTTTGCTGCATGTGCGTACTCTTCAGTGAGTCTACATTGAGGAGTTGTGTGTTCCCTGTAGGTTCTAGAAGGGGTGATCAAGTACAGATGGAATGCTTTGCCAGTTGAACAACGAGATGGGATGAAAAATTATATATCTGATGTCATTGTACAGGTATCCTTCTTAGATTTATTTGTACATTGGTCAAGTTTACGGTAAATAGTTGTCCCACATAAGATTCTATCAGTCTATGCTGAATACCATCACTCATCCTTGTCTATTTTTGCTTAGCTGTCAAGTGATGAAGCATCTTTTCGACGGGAGAGACTTTACGTCAATAAACTCAATGTCGCATTGGTTCAGGTTGACCATTGAATGCTTCATTATGATATGTTTTGCATTGCACATATTTCCCTGGTTCCCTCAGCTTGGAATAAAAAATGTTTTATCTTATGGTTGCTAGGTAGTGAATTACAACATCAGATGAATTTTCAGCCATTTATTTCTTTGGATGATTCTTGTCTGTAATGCTCGTACTTGCCTAATAAATAACTAGCTGTTCTTTTCCAAATGTTCTGCAGTGCATTTACTTCTGGTAAGTTCCTTTGGATCATTATATTTTGGAAGATGGTTTCTTGGATTTAATTTTTTTTATCCTTCTTTTTTTATTTCCTGTAGATTCTGAAGCATGAGTGGCCATCTAGATGGAGAAGCTTTATTCCTGATCTTGTTGCTGCTGCGAAGACGAGTGAAACTATATGCGAAAATTGCATGACCATTTTAAAGGTATGTTTGTCTATTTTTGTATTACACGGGTTGCTTGTAAGTGTATCATTGGAACGATCTGTTACTTTTCAGCTTCTGAGTGAAGAGGTGTTCGATTTTTCAAGAGGTGAAGTGACACAGCAGAAGATTAGAGATCTTAAACAATCAATGAATAGGTACTTGAACACATTTTGTGCTTCTCTAATGTATCTTCTCATGTGATTTTTGGGGTGTTGGGGCTATGGCCTTCCATTATTGTCCTCTTGATCACAGTTTTTTCTGTTTTTCTTATTCATAACCATTTCACCGGTCCAAAAGGCTAACAACTTGGAGATTGGAGATGCAAAGTTGTAAAGTTTTATATTTATTTCCGAGTCTCTTTGAAAGCCTGTTTGCTATTAAATTGGAATCTGTTTGCCTTAGGTGCATCAATGCCTCTGGATTGTTTCTGGCTGTTGCTGAGAGCTTGATAAAGTGCATATTGATGGTCTCTCAAGATTTTTTATTAGCTAATTAGTTGAGATTAGACAGATGGCAGTTGTTTTGTGATGTCATATTAACATATTTGTTGTGGTGGTTCTTGCAGTGAATTTCAGCTCATTCATGAGTTATGCCTGTATGTACTATCAGCAGCATCTCAGAGAACTGAGCTTATAAGGGCTACACTGGCAACATTGCATGCTTTCCTTTCATGGATTCCTCTGGGATAT
>MKEJ01024780.1:0-11248 GCA_001753735.1 Embelia ribes | reverse complement strand
TTAACGTGGTTCGGCCAACTGTGCCTACGTCCACGGAGAGGAGTTGAAATTTTATTACAAAAAATCACTCAAAGAGGGGTACGAAATTCTCACACAATTTTGTCACTCACCTTACAACTCTCACAGAGTAAATAATGCTCTCCTAAAAAATACAAATTTATGTTTTCTCTCTACTGTATTTTTGGTGTATGTCTGGTGTGTCATTTACAATGGCAAAACCCACCCATTTTATAATCACATTTTGGTGTGATTCATGCTCAGTTACCAGTGTGATTCATGCCATAATTTCCACGTGAATCCACCTCTTTTAGTAGGTGTGAATGGCCCCTATGGCCCATCAGCATGAAACATGCCCAACACATTACCATCTTACCAATCCATCTTGATCTTGAAGCTTTGCTGGTGAAGAACTTCTTGTATACATCTCTTTTCGTTGATTTGGTTGGTGTGGATCATAAAAGATGTCCCGTATATATAGAAAATCAATAATTGCAAAAATGTGTAATTTCTAATTACTTAACTTGCGTATACATTGATTTCAGAATTGGAGAGGTGATCGATGAAGATATTCTTCATGCACGCGTCCCTTTTGTTGCCCAAACACAACAATGCTTTGCTGTTAAGGCTGGAATAGATGGGTTCCTGGATATTGCAAGGAGATCCTATTGTGACACTAGCGAAGGTCTCTTCCATATTGACTATTTTTTCACCAGCAGATGTTGGCCAATGTTATGCTTATGCTTGCTCTTATCTTTTCCTGTACAGCTATACACAACCTTGCAAACAAATACCGAGAAGATTTCAAGATGCCAAATCTGAAAATCCCATTTAATAAGAGACGGGGATTTTATTTCAGTATTCTGCAGAAGGACACACAGGGAAAGCTACCAAGCAAATTCATTCAGGTTGTGAAAGACATTCCTGTGCCTTTCTTCATAGAGACTTTGTTCTGGCCACTTGTGATTAAGTTTCTACATTTAATGAAATCAGGTTATGAAACATGGGAACAATATACACTGCTCAACTTTGGAACTTTCTTCTGTGGGTATTCCTTTGTCCATTTTCTGTATTTCTGCATTGAATCTCCAGTTTCCACTGACAGTATCTTGTGAAGAGTCCAACACATTTGGCAAGTGAATACTTTGCTAGAGTCTATCATATTGAGCATAATTCCTATTGCATTGTGCTGGTGATGTGATATTTGGTATGCAAAATTTTGATCGAACTACATATTCTCTTTCTATTATGTTTTAGAGCATCCTTATGGTCATGTATGTCAATATTCATCACTCATGAGATTTTGTGAGCAAGTGAATTGTGTTTATGGATTAAGGTCTTCAACATTTTCATTTCAAATTTACTTTGCTAGATTGCTTTGTCTATTTGCAAACCCATCCAAGTTGAAATGCTGCCCCTTTCCCTTGTCTATGTACAACATTTTCAGTTAAATACGAGGATAAAGTCTGCAGCTGCTGAATGTTACATACGGACAGAACTTTGTCTTGAAGGTTGGACTAAACTTGAAAAGTATCATTCTTGTTTCTCTTGTATGCTGGAATTGATTTATTTGTCTGTGAGATGTCACATCAAACTAATCATAATTAGCCGACACAAGGGGACTAACCAGGAAGTATCTTTTTTGGGTAAATTTAGTTTGCTAACTTGCCATTGGTAGCTTGGAGCAACTGAATATCTTGTTTGAAGCTCTGTTCCTTGCACTAAACTTTAGCCTTCTTTCAACCACAATTTTCTTGAGGTCCTCGTACTCATTAGCCTAGCATTGGATACACCAAGTTATTCCTTATCAGTATCCGAGATCAATTAAAGTGCCCTTTCTGCATGCTATATCTGACAGCAACAAAAAAGCCCTTTCCTCATGTTATATATGTCTTTACAAATAAGTAAAACTTTTAGAATAGGTTATCAAAGTTAGAGATGGGTAACTAACTTATAATTCTAATGCAATACAAAAAAATATTAAAGTGAATTTATATAGTTCCAATCAAAATCTTCTGTTTCGTTTGCTAGAGTGAAAGAAAATGTAAGACTACATTAGCAACGCAAGAAAGAGGAAGAATTTAGAACTTAGAGCTTGGAGCTGTTGTTCTTGAGGCCAACTTTTCTTTCTCAAGAATGCTCTTTCTTATCACGCTGTTAGTTCTCAGCAATTTCGAAAAGCTTAATCATCTTGTTCTTCACTTTTAACACAGGATGTAGAAGAAAGGTTAGGCTTTGCATTGTTGATTTAACAAATTCATTCATTACTAGTCATTTATGGTGGATTGTTTCTTTCTTTCTTTTTTTTTTCTTTTTAATTTGTCATTTTTTTCATTTTTTGTTTTTTGCACATCCAGTATTGGTGCTCTTATCAGAGTCTCCTTGCATGTAGTGGAAATATATTTCTGGATCTAAATTTGTCGTCCTTATTTTGACCCAGCACTAGTTGATGCCATAAGGGAAGATGTTTCTGTGCTTACACTGCTTGCTGAGGTTTTATGCCTTCTAGATATGATTGTGAATTCATTTGCCCATACAATATCCACAAAGCCTGTAGATCAATATGTTAGACCTCAATTCACAGGTAATATACTGAGTGTTACTCCTTGTATTGTTTATATGAGAATATCAAGGAACACGTTCTTGATCACTGTCATGTTATTGGTAGAAAATGGACCAACGGCAATTGATGCTGGAAGGCACCCTATACTGGAGAGCATACATCACAATTTTGTTGTTCGTGATTTCTCTTTTTGATTGTTTTCGGTGCATCTTGTAAAAGATTTTGTTTCTCTTTATCATAGCATTCAATTTCTCTTTACAGTTTTTCTCAAGCAAGAAATATCCTTTAGGTCAAAATTTGAGTTAAACTGCTCTTCTTTCCTTTGTTTGTCTTCCTGCGCAGCCCAATAATCTCTTTCTTTCCGAAGCATCAAACATGATTATTGTCACTGGGCCAAACATGTAAGAATAATGTGACGATGTCATCGTCTCCATGTGCCGTCTTGTTCAATGATATCTCACAACGACATGAATCTCAATTATTTCAGACATGCAACCAGTGTTAGTATGACTAAATGCAATATGTACTTGGTGCTTTCCACAGGTGTGGAAAAAGTACTTATCTTCAACAGGTTTGCCTGATAGTCATCCTTGCTCAGATTGGTTGTTACATTCCAGCCCGCTTTGCCACTATAAGGGTAGTTGACCGTCTATTTACGAGGATGGGTGCTGTGGACAATATTGAGTCGAACTCTAGTACGGTATAATTTCCAAACTCATCTTATAGATAAAATATTTGACATCACATTTTTTAATTAAATGGCAAAAATAAGTTCAATTAACTAAGCATGTTTACAATTCTTTGTCCTTTAACTAAAAGTAAATCTAAACATCATTAATGTATTATGATACTTTAAACTTTATAGTTCTGAAAAATGTTAGCAGAGCACATTTGTTATTTGTGAACTGAAAACAATTTTAAATGAACTGAAAAAGTTGTTTCCCAAGTTCAATCTGATTCTTTCTTGACTAAGATATGAAGTATGTGCAAACATAGCTAAATTCACATTTCATAAAATGTTTTACATGTTGCAGTTCATGACAGAGATGAAGGAGACAGCTTTTATCATGCAGAATCTCTCCAGAAGGTAGATGCACCATATTATTTGCTTTAGCCAGGTTCTCTTTTTTTAGCACTGAAAGTGGATTTCTCTGTTTGCCCAGGAGTTTAATTGTCATGGATGAACTGGGTAGGGCCACCTCTTCCTCAGATGGATTCGCAATTGCATGGAGTTGTTGCGAGTATCTTTTACCACTGCAAGCGTAGTTTCTAGATCTGAACTCATTTTCCTTCACAATTATAAAAGGGTTCCCAATTAGGTACAAGTCTTGTGCCGACAAGAATAGTAGCCCGTTTTAAAAATATCGTAATTTTGTGTTAAAATAGAGCTACTTCCTTTTTACAATATAGCAACGATATTGTATTCAGTTCTTTCTTAAAAAAACTAACATATTATATGGCATCACTTATAAAAAATTGTAATATGTTGAATATAATATTTATTTCAATTGAAAGTATTGAAGTTAATATCATTATTATATTGTATAAAGGGAGTTATTATATTTTAACACAAAGTTACCATATTTTTTAAAATGTGTTACTTTTACAAGACTTGTATAGAAAATAGAACCTTATTTTAGTATTGCTTCTTACATGTTTTGTAAAAGACAAAATTTTTATCGCTTTCATAAAAGAGATTGTGGTAAATCATTTTAAGAAAGATGATACTAGTCTTTAACATCGATGCAGAAATGCTACTGTTTGATCTTTTATCAATTTATTCAAACATAATGTTTTTTCATGTCCTTGCCTAACTTCTGAAATGAAAAATGCTCAAGAATCTTTACTTTTTCGGTGGCACCTGGAAACTTCAATCAAGAGAACTCATCCTTTTAGTGTCAGTAAAATCTGTATACAGATAACTTAGAAATAGTCATACGTTTCTATTGGTTGCCCTTTATTTGTTTTGGCTGAAATTATATTCATCTTAATATAAATGGAATGGTACACTGTTGGCAAGACCCATCAGCTAGAATAATCTCCAAGGCATGTGGGAGCTGGATGTCATCACTTCACTCTTTAGAACGAGTAGGTGTGATCCACAGTATGGATTACGTATTCTAGACGAATACATGACCAATTTAGGAGGGGTTAGAGATTGAATCAGTCTGTATGTGCATTCAAATACGATCATCTCACATCTGACCTATAAGTCAGCCTTGATTACTCTCTTGAAATCTATTTTAAATTCACAAATGCATATAAAAAAATTACCAACATGTCTATTTTCAGGTATACCATATTCGCTACTCACATGGAAAATCTATCAGAACTAGCAACCATTTACCCCAATGTCAAAATTCTACACTTTGATGTCGAGATCAAAAGCAAACGGCTGGATTTTAAGGTAATGTTTCTTTCTTCTGACGTATAACATTATATCGTAAGTCGTAACTGAGGCATATTTTGATATAAACTTTTGAATTAAAATCAACCAGTTTCAACTCAAGGATGGATCAAGAAGAGTGCCACATTATGGGCTTCTCTTAGCAGGAGTGGCTGGATTACCTGGCTCGGTCATTATGACAGCAAAAACCATCACAGCGAGGATAACAGAAAAGGTATACATCTAAAATATGGGAACTTGTTCAGCTTGGCTTTCTTTAGTCTATGATTACTCTTTTCCAGTATCCAATCCGACTATCCAAGTTGAGAAAAATCTTCAAATTTACAATCACTTTAGAACTGCTAGACTACCTTGTGGCAATTAGATTTGAAAATATTATATATATATAAGTTGCGTTGGTAACATACCTTTGAACTAGTCATCTAACTATCTTCTACTATTGAAAATTTGAAACTAGAATAACAACTTCAGTATACAGTATGTAAGCTTGGTGATAAAACTTTTAATTTTTTAACTAGCAGTCCAACATTCAAAATACTGCAATCAATTTCTGTATGAGTAGGAAGATACATATATTTTAGCTGCAGCTGTGGCATGGTTATACACTATAAATTTGCATAGCTCTTTAATCCTCTAACTTCTCATAAATAATCCTCTAACTTCTCATAAAGTCTTTATGAGAGCACGCGTGAAGGGTTTCCATGGGTGGCTTGTTAATGTTTCTCACTTCACAGGAAGCGAGGAGAATGGAAGTGAACTGCTTGCAGTACCATGATATACACAAGATTTATCGAGTTGCTCAGCGGTTAATATGCTTGAAGTACTCAAGCCAAGATGGAGACTCAATTCGAGAGGCATTGCAAAATCTGAAAGACGGCTATATAAATGGAACCATCTAGCATTCAGAAACAGGTTCACAAAGAGTAACTATTGCTAAAGATATTCGCACCCAAACATCGTTAGCATGCAAGTTTCCCAGAAATCCAAATCTCTGTAAAGCAGTTAAGACACCTGTAGTAAAGCTGATTGCTATCATATCCTAAACACCATGTGTCAAATATAATAAATCGATAACATTGCTATCATATCCTAAAAACCATGTGTCAGCTGAGAACATTGCGCTATACCGAGAAGCATAGCTCATGGTATTTGGATAATCACTTGCTTGCTGCTGGATGGACTAATGAACGTACCATAGCTTGGAAAAAAATGAAATCAAATTTTCATGATCTGATCACAAGGAGGAGAATTTTGAAAATGCTTGTGGTTATACACCAAATATGAAATTAGAAATATCTATTATTTATTCCGTCCACAAATCATAGGACCACTTTTCTTATGAGAATGTCTAAAAACATATTTAATTGTTGAAAAAGATTTGCCTATTTCTATTTTTTGACATATAATCGTTGCCAAAACCAAATGCATTATTCATATTGTACCATATATATAAACAAGGGCTATGAATAAGACATTTTTAAATTTAAATTTGAAAATTCACTATTCGACCATTATCTAAAATTATGTATCCGTCAAACTACGCCTATTATTTGGGAAAGAGGGGAAAGAGTAACGCATCTGGGAAAATGATTTCAGTGTCAGAACTTAACCAAACACTAGGGACTGCTAGGAGCTTCAAAGCAAGCCTACAAATCACTCTACCGCAACTTCAGAATCAAATTTATCATCTCATACAACTCACAAATCTATCCATTTCAAGTTTTAATTCCTTTATGATAAACTCTCAAAAACCAAAATTTCACCATCACGAGTAGAACCACAACAGGTCTTGAAACAGGATATAGAATAAAATGCAAATAATCAGACAACAAATCAACGGTAACGGCGAAGAGAGAGCGTATTGTTCCTCTTCCAGGTTGCCCTGCGAGAAGGCCTCTGCTTGTGGTGCAAGTGTCCCTTTCCTCTGAGTCCTCTGAATTTCTTTCCAGCAGAGGTGAGCCCACGAAGCTCCCTATGCTTGTGAACTGGGTTGCAGATCCAGTTGATTCTTGGGTCATTGCGAATTGCATTATGTGCAGCATCAACAAGGATCACCTCGAAATATTTGTACGTAGAGTCCTGTATCGTGTAAATAATGTTTTGTACATGTAGAGAATTATTACAAATTGTGCAGAATAAAATCTTGCTTCCAGCTCAACCTTGTAATTTCATATCCTTTATACATATCAGACATGGGTTACAGTTTCTTGCAACCAACAAATAGAGCTATACAGATACTATAGTACAAAATTTTTCAGTCAACAATAATATCTCACAAGTTAATTACCAATACACTTGGACAAAATCTTACAGGAAGACTATTGGTTAACAAAGAACTCTCACCAATACTCAGCATTAAGTTTCTATTTCTACTCTACTTAATTACCGAGCTCTGAACCAAGGAAAGCAGCTACAGCAAGTCATTATTAAGTTTATATTGAACTCACATTCACCAAGGAATCACACTAAAAAACAAACACTCTTCCATAAAAACACAGAAAGGTCACATGGAAAAACTTCAATGAACACACAAAAAAAGCGGAGACCTCATGATTACTAATAAAAAAAATTTTAAGTGTTGAAGAATCAGTTCAAGCAAGAAATTACGTCAAGAATTTTTTTGTTTGGGAATCATTTTCCTTCTGTAAACATAAATAAAAAAAAATAATGGCATAAAATACATTGTTATAATAGAATGATTGAAGCAGTGCCACAAACCTCGTTGATCCAGTACGAGTTGAGAACCTTGAGACCACCCAACTTTCGCCCAGCACGCTCCTCAGCAACTGACCTCTTGCTACGCTGGAATTTCAGCTGGGTAACTCCCTGGTTTGTGGGCTTACCATACACTATACCCTTGGGAACAGGCCTCTTGCGACCACCTCTCCTAACACGGACACGGTAGACCACATAACCCTACAAAAAGTTTCAAATTGTATATGTAATGCCTTAGAGAAATATCAAATATCTACAGTTACAACGCCAAAATGATACTACAGACAACAAACAACATGCGATATAATGGTCAATATTTCAAATTCCTTATTTACTTTTAGAACCTCACAGAATAATCACTTCCAAAAGCTTCGCACTTAGACCACCAAAAAGTTTCAAAACAATCTTACAAATACTCTTAACAAACTCTTGCCCAATTAAACTATGCGACGTTAACATGCAAAACAGCTATTATCTATTATTAATTCTAACTATTTAAAGAAAAAAATACACTGTCATACATGGGTTGAACCTGGTCCATTATCTGCGTCGGATATGATCCATGAGTAATAGTCAATTGGTTAACTATTTGAGTCGAAATTGAACCAAATATTGTGAACCTATACCTCAACATAATCCCCCATCAGGTACAACAGTTACAGAACGGGAGAGCAAGAGCAATAAAATTAAAAAAAAAAGGGCAGAGACCCATGAGAGCAAGAGTGGGAGCGGAATACACGCCCTTCTATGAAGAATTATTATGACCAAGGTTCTGATAGCACTGAACTGCAGAACTAAGATACCACCAAATCTTGAGCACTCCTATCACTATCCCTAAATGAATCCTACAATGCATCCCAACCCTATTAAATCCTTTAAAAAATATAATGTTGACTACAGTTTTCCACTTAAACTAGTAGACTATTGTTCATCTTCAATTCTATGGTTAAATTTAAGGAGGGTTCGCTCTGGTCATTCTCCATATCCCAACCACTATTTCAAAGATTATGGGAAGGCATGGTGATTAAAATATGAGTAATGATATTAATACTTGCTAATGTGTACATACTATGTACCTAGGCTCGAGTGGCAAAATTATGCGGGTTGATCTCCTCCGTTAATTTAAGAAAATCCACAAGATCTAACAATAAAGGAATATAATTTTATACATACAACGTATGTACACATAAGTATGTACGGTAATCATTTTGAATTTAGGGATTGAAAATGGGTATACATTTAGGAGTGCCATATACAAGATGGGTGCTCATTTCCAATAGTGTATCTATAAATTGTTTTAACAAACAGCTGAGGATACACATTTATATGCCGGTGTGCACTAAAAGTGAGCATGTTATGGTACCTGCTTGGCCTTGTAGCCAAGGCGACGGGCCTTGTCAGGGCGAGTGGGGTGTGTGACTCGCACGATGGAGGGCAGCTGCCGGTACTCCCAGCACCTCACCCTCAGCAGAAACCTCATCACATCAGATTGCTTCTTCCTCCATAGTTCCGACACGTACGTATACGCCCCTTGAATAAAAAACACATGCCCAATCAATTTACATACAAATAAATCTGAATCAATTTGTAAAATATGAGATCATAGCAGTGCATCAATTCAGGGTTTGTTTGTTTGCAACTTTTAAGCAAATAAACTACCTCCCTTCAGCCTTAAAAAAAATTGAATGTATCCAAGTTAACACTTCTATCTCTTTAAGAACATCCAATAATTTCAAGTTAAAAGCTACTTTGCCAAACAAAAACTTTCAATAAAAAAAACACACCCAATTATAAATAAATACATATAAATCTCTATCAATGTATAACCAATGAGATCATATCAATGCATCAATCCAGCCTTCGTTTGGTTCCAGCTTTTAAGCAAATAAACTAGCTTCTCTTGCACTTAAAAAAAACAGTTGGATACATCCAACTTAACACTTCAACCTTTTCTAGAACAGCAAAGAATCTCATGTTAAAACCAATGCTGCCAAATTTATACAACCTTGAGTAAAAATAATTGAACATAAAAGATGCAACAAAAAATCACACACCCCAACAAATATTACATACATGCAAATGTATATCCATATGTTTAACAAAAAAATTCAGTGCCTATATTTGTAGCAAATGAGAATAAAAATAAGGTAGAAGAGAAGAGAGGGAGAGAGAGAGAATACCCATGGATGATGGCTGCGTTTGGCGGTCAGTGCTACCCAGGGGCTGAAAAAACCAAACCCTAAGTTCTGAGCTTATGTAAAACGAGAGGAGTGGCTCACTGTTAAGTTTAATGGGCCTAGGCCCAATGTTTTAACACAAGGCAACCCAAATTGAAATCCATCATGAGTATATAGATTTTATATTTTAATAACATTATTTATTTTCACAACTTTAAATATGTTGTATTTTTTTTATTATTATGGCATTAAATATATGATTAAAGTTTAAGGATGCTATTTTTAGTACACCAAATAAATTAGTGAAATAAAAAACTATACATATTTTTTTTCTTTATTTACCTTTTTTTTTTTTTATTGTTGTTCCGATTATATTATAATGAAAGCAAGTAACTTACCTTTTATTTTTATACGACAATAATTATAAAACAACATCTATTGTCATCCAAATATTTTTTTATGATATATTTTGATTAACTCCATTTTTTTTTTTTTTGCTAATTTTTGTGATATATGAAACTTCTCACAATATGGTCGGATAGTATTACAATAGTACTGTTGCATAATATAGTTATTATTATCAATAGCGGTACTATTATATATTTAGTTAGTATATGATAGCCATTAATTAAATACCATATTATATGGTATGGTATATGATATTAATGATTTTTCTACCATTACTACCGGTGCTTAACTATATCGTAAATAGTTTTTGCAATGCAAATTCGGGCTATTGAAAGATGAAATCAAAGATGAGGATAAAAAGTGGTTTTTCCATTTAATTTTTATCGTGGCTCAATTATTTAATGAAAAGTATTAATATTTTTATTGTTTTCATTCCTTGGATTGCAGCCCCAAAACCTACTTAGTGTATTTTCATTCTATCAAAACAATTTTTACTAACAAAAATCTAAATCAACATTACTCATGTCTACTAATACGAGGTAAAATTCATAGATACCGCAAGTTTTAATAAATTTTCTATTATTACTTGTTACTTTCTATTCAATTCATTTTTCTGATTTAAACTATTTCTTACTTAAAACAATTTTGAAAATAATATTACTCAATTTTGTTAAGTTCAATTTTAATACTGCTTTTTAAGACCTTGATAATATATTAACTGAAAAAAGTTATAACTTCCAATAAGGATAGTTGTCTTGAATTTTCAATTAATAAATTTTATCTTTTATTTTTCCGATTTACATTAGATATATAGACATGCTGATAGCCTTATGCAATGAATAGGACTGCACATCGGTAACAAACTAAAAGGCAAGTGATTGTATAATGTTTCGCCAAGTGGCGCTCTAAATTATTGCCATGTGTAAACATTTAATGACTAAAATAAATTTTAATAATGAAAAATGAAAAGTCATATACGTT
>MKEJ01024779.1:0-13805 GCA_001753735.1 Embelia ribes | reverse complement strand
TGTTCCCATACAAAACCATTGGCTGACATGTATCAGACTGTCGACAATCTCAATGGAACTGTTGACAGTCCCTTCACACTATTGACAGGGTGTGTCACTCTATTTTACACCTCCCTTCCCCTATTTTCTGGTTTTGGTTTGTTTTGGTTCTTTTGTTTTTTTTTTCAATGCCTTACAATAGGGGTATTTATATATTTGTAATTTCTTGAAATTGTGCAAAAAAATTGTAGGGTACACGGTCGAGATACTAAATATTGACACACCTTACTCACAATTTCTGCTAATTAAGCATGCAAGTGCAAAGCATAATGCAGGTCATGGGAAATACCCTTTATATGATTAACCTTCCAAACCTAACATACAATTATTGCTAATTAATTAAATAAAATTAAGCCTGTGAAACCGATAACCGGATCGTTGAAAATCTCTTAATGATTGTGCTCACATTATTATATAAACACCAACTAAATAATGGTTTAAATTATTTATTAGTCTTGCCAAGAAGTTTAATCCAACATCGTTTTATTCGTATAAGCCAAGAAGTTTAATCCAACATATAGCTGTCCGGCTCTATAACTTCATTTGTTTGGATACTTCGAGTCCAGACAAGGTTAAATATTCGAAATAATCGAACTCGACTTAAAATAATTACTTTTTAAATTCAAAGCACGACTCAAAGATTTTTTTTTCTTCGAGCTTTATTTGAATTCGGTTTGAAATTGCTTTTAAGATTACATAATTATTTTCATATCTCTTATTAATATAAGAATTGAACATTTTGCTATTTTCGCTTTAATTATGTCGTATGATTGCATAATTTTTTAACAAGCGGATGCGTAGTCTTCTGACATATATTCACATTAATTTAGCAATCAAAGTGTCGAAAAGAAAATATTTTCATCAATTAAGCAATCACTTCTATATATAAACAAATTTAATCTAATATAATCTGCGAATCTATTTACTTTATAGGATACTATTCTACATAAATGTAATCAAACTAAAACTAAGAATTCTCATAATCTCTTAATTTTTCTATACAAATATAAACCAATTAAATCCTAAAAATATATCTTCACTTCTTTACATAAAAACATACACAAAACTATGACCCATAAATTTTTAGAATTATCCTAATTAATATTATTTTTTTAGAAAATTATCATAATAAGATTCTCACTAAAACATAAACTAAACTAATAGACATTACTTTTTTATTAAAAAGATTATCATAGTATGATCCCATCAAACCTCAAAATCATAAAACAAATATGAAAAACCAAAAATAAAAAATAAAAATAGAAGATGTCATTTAAATTTTTGTTAACTTATCATAATGGAATTTTATCAAAACTAAATTTCTTAAAATTAAATTTGAAAAATTACTATAATAGAATTTCTATAAACATAATCTCTTTTAAAACATATAAAACATATTACTACAACACATATACAAAAATCGACTATATACATTGGAACAAAAGGATATATAAATTATAATTTTAAAAAAGATGAAATTATTTATGTTGTAGAGTTATAAAAAAGTTGTCCATTCAACTAAAGTTGATCTATTTGTGACAAATATCCTACTAATTAATTGGCAAGTATCCCATTAATTTTAGATTTTTATAAAATAAAATTTATCATAACAGAAATCCATCACACTTAAACTTCTTGAAAAACAGAAACTTATTAAAATTATAATAAATTATTTTAAAATATTACCATAATATAATTTCTCCAAACCTAGCCTTCTTAAAAATATATAAAAACATTTAATATATATACGGAAACCGATTCTATGTATTGAAATAAAAGGATGAAAATTATAATTTTAAAAAATGATGAAAATTATTTATATTGAAAAATTATATCTTTATTAAGTCAATTTTAGTTTACATGGTAAAAAATTTAGGTATAATATGTTAAGATAAATTTGTTCTATAAATTGAATCTATTAAATTCATAATATTCGAGTAAAATATATATAGTAAAATTTTAAAATTGTTATGCAAAGGGTAAAAAAAAATTAAACCATCACTATATAATAAACTAATTAAAAGCAAATATAAAACCAAATACAATAACAAACAAAAAAAAACATACTTACAATTAGATCTAATAATTAAAAAAGATAATTTTCTATAGCCTGTGCAATGCGCGAGCTACACGCTAGTTTTGCTATATGTTATAACTTCATCTGTACACATCTTTCTCATATAACTCACTATGATTAAAAAAAAAAAAGCCTTTTACATAAGAGGAACATGATAAGCCTAAAACACTACATAACGTGAGAGTTTTATAACTGAGCTATGGGTTCTCTAACAGAGCCAAACCTCCCTATTATCGACTTCTCAAAGGAAAACCTAAAACGCGGCACAAGTTCTTGGTCATCAACCCGGGATGAAGTTGTGCGTGCACTCGAAGAGTACGGTTGTTTCATAGCTATGTACGATCAAGTCTTGCTGGATCTCCACAATGCCATTTTTAGGGCATCGGAAGAGTTGTTTGATCTTCCAACAGAAACAAAAATTAAAAACACTTCCAAAACACCTTCTCATGGCTATGTTGGGAAAGAGCCTATTATTCCTCTTTACGAAGGCTTGGGAATAGAAAACGCGACTACTCTTGAAGGAGCAAAAGCATTCACCAACCTTATGTGGCCTATGGGAAATGACTTTTTCTTGTATACGCTTCTTTTTTTTTCATCTCTTTATATTGGTTTTTCATTATTTATTTCAACTTTAATCTTTCTCTAATTAATTTTTTTCATTTGCCTTTTATTAGAGAAACGGCACTATTATTTTCGAGGGTTTTGGCAGATTTGGATCAAACGGTGATGAGAATGGTGTCTGAAAGCTACGGTATAGAGAGTGACTATGAGATGCTCCTCGGGTCAACCTCTTACCTTCTTCGGTTTATAAAATACCAAGCACCTAAAACTAATGAGCCTGGTTTGGGTATTATACCTCACACAGATAAGAGCTTCATGTCTATTCTCCATCAGAGGCAAGTTAAGGGTTTGCAGATCAAAACGAAAGGCGATGAGTGGATTTTGGTCGAGCCCTCCCCTTCGTCTTTCGTAGTCATGGCAGGTGACACATGTATGGTGAGTACGACCACAAAAGAAGAAGAAGAAGGGATTTTCACATCCACTTCCTTAAATTCTTTAGTGTATTTTTTTCAAAATTGATTAAATGAAAATGATTACTTTTTTATATTCATTTGTTTTTTTTGTTCTTTTTACGTCAAATTTGTGAAGACTTTAACATTCTGTTCTGTAGCTATTCCTTTTTCCTTTTAGCTCTTCTCGTTAATTCTAGATTTTTGCTAATTCATCATTTCTTAATGTAGGCATGGACCAATGGCAGAATCGAACCTCCATATCACCGGGTGATTATGCGAGGTAATGAAGAGAGATACTCTCTCGGGCTATTTACCTTCATAAGGGATCTTATTGTACCCATACCAAAAGAGCTCGTCGATAAGGAGCACCCATTAGCTTATAAGCCATTCGATCATTACAAGTATATTGACTACTATTACACGGATGAAGGAAAGAGATCGAAATGCCCTATCAAAGACTACTGTGGTATCTGAAAGCTCCATGATTCGAAATAATTTCTTTTATGAATTTTCGTCATATGTGTGCTTTTGCTGGAACTTGACTTGTATTAAGGGATTTGTGTGCTTTTTAAGTCATTTATAGCTCTGTATGTTTAGTGTCGGTGTTTAATATTGTGCTTTTATAGTGCGTAAAAAATTAAATAAAATTGTCATGTTTTTTCTGCGTATTAAGTTTGATACATCCAATGAATTTGTATCTTTGTGTCTATATTCATGGGTTGTATATGCAATGATTTGAGTTTATGCGTTTACATCGAGTACAGATTATGCATAAACAACACACTTAGAGACTTAATCATGAAATATGTAATTATTTGATTTATAGTACTGAATTTGCATTCAGTAAATAATTTTACTTTTTTGGCATTGTTTTACGTATAGTTGGTAGTCTCTAAAATTACTTAATCAAGATAATTCTGATAAAAATGACGTTGATATATGTTCCATCACAGTGGCTACTTATTTAATTGAAATAATTAACAAGGAAAAAAAGATAAATGTTGTCAAATATGATACTTGTCATGAAAAGCATACGTATACTATTAGTACGTGATAAATTCCAGAGTAATATGGACTTACCGGAAAAGGTTTTATCGATATTTTGGAACTATCTTGCAAATTAATACAATAATGCTTTAGTATATCACATAAAGTTGTTTCCACTTTTGTATATCTATTTTTCCTGGTCGAAGTTGAAACATATAATAGAAAAGAATTTGAGTTTTTTAACAGTTGCATTTTTGTTAGTCCCCAGATAAAGTTGTAAAAATGAGAAAATGAACATGTATAATGTTTTTCCCTCCTAAGCTAAACTGGCAAAAATAAGAATGAGAACATAGACTAGTGTTAATTATTATACCATAACAAAACAAACACAAACCCTATTTCTCCATTAAATTGCTACGAAATTTTTATTTCCTTAGCTTCCTCACATGATATGAAGCTAGTTTTTTTGTATCAACCATCAAACGTTCTCTCTTTTTTTTTCCCCTTCTTTTTTTAGTTATTATTAATTTTTTAAAATAAATATTTTATTAAAAAAGAATACAAAATTAAAAGGGGCATTCCCCAGTGTATTACATCAATCGAAGACCTAAAATCAAACTATAGGCCTAAACCAAAAGAAGATTATAAATCATATATCAGCCAAATAAACAACATAAAACCAAGAGCAAATTAGCAGCATATGCTTAGGAATCCAAAGCCTCTATCAAAGTCTCTCCTTTTAAAAGTTAAAATTCTGCACAAGAGCCCCAAGGCCAAACGATAAATGAGATCCAACACCCTTTGGCCAAAGTGCCAACAAATATACTATTGCAAGCTTAAAACTAATAACTCCCTCGTAGTCATGCCAAAAGGCCATATCAAAACTTGACCCTGACTCTATTTCCTCTTGTAGTCATGCCAAACGGCCTAATGTCTTCATACTCGCCTTCATCATCTTTTCAAAGGCCACAGCATCTGGGTCGGATTCAAAATCACAATCGGAGGCCGATAAATCATCGTTGATAGGGTAAGAAGAGTCCAAATGCAAGTCCTTTACCAAACCTTCAAGGGTGTTGTAGCAAAACAGCATATCTTGTTGATCAGAAGGATTTGCATAAGAGTACACCCATGAGATGGCTCACTAGGGACTTTCTTCTTTGATTTCTCATTTTTCTTTGAAGAGCCGAAAGAGTTCAATATCGTATCAGACTCTGATTGAGCATCAAGAGTAGGGTCACTTAATAAAGGATCAAACGGATTAACAGACCCTTTTATATCTTTAGAGCTAACATCATCATGAATAGCAGGATTCTTGTTGAGTGGAGAAGCTGACTTAGCAGCACCAATGAGTGAGTTTTCACAAATAATCTACTTATTTTCCTTTAATGTAACGACCGAACACCCATTAGTGTCCACTTTAGGATTAAGAGTTTCAATAGCTTTTGAACCAATATCAATCCCAAGAGCAATTGGAGAGACATTTTCTTTCAACTTAAAAACTTTATTACCTCCACCCTTTTCAACTTTGAATTCTTCTTCTATCACAACCTCTTTACCCTTTTGCCCCTTTGGAAACTTTTCTTTAAGAACACTTTGAGAGTCCGGCCCCCCTTCAACTGCAGAAGTAATACGCGATTCCTTAAACACCTTCAATGCAGACCCAATCTTATCTTTAGACATTTTATTAGAATCAATATCTTGCCCCACTTTAGGGATATACACCAAATTAGCCCTACTTCCTTTAGGATTTGCATCTAGTTTCACACAATCCTTTGTGCTATTGATTAGATTAACCTTGACAATTCTACTAGACTCTATCCTCATACTATTTTTGCCCATTGCATGTCTTTGACATTCAAAATTCCCATGCCCCTGTAAACAACAATTCTTACATTACTTGGAAAATCTTTCATATTCTACTACTTGCCAGAAATCATCCTCTAAAGTCTGGCCAATCCAGATACGAGTTTCCTTAACTTTCAAAAGATCAATCTCTACACACACTCTAGCATAAGCTGGTCTAGCATGAGTCAATGTAGGTACATCTGCAGCCAAAAACTTACCAATGGATTGAGTAATAGCTTTATGGTACGACAACACACAAAAGTTTAAAGGTAAAAGAGGCAATGTAATCCACACCGGTGCAATAGATGACTCATAAATCAGAGAAAAATCCATGGACCATTTAAACAAGTGGAACATAGCTCCTTCCATCTCATGGGAGGTCCTAGTCCAAGCACGATTCAAATCAGTCGCATCCATCAATTTAATGAGAACATGACGGTTATCAATCATACCTATAATAGGAAAGAGTTAAGTCCCGAATGCTTATGAATATGATCCCTAATAGATTCCATTTTAGGTCTTCCCTTGGAGAACTTAGCAATTAGTGCATATTGGAGGGGAGCTTCCGACCTTTGTAGTTCAATTGCAGAGAATAAAACCGCTGGTTTATCATTTTAGTGCAAGATTGTCGAATAGGCAATGCAATATCCTGTATAGGAATAGTCCCTAAATTCAGCTGGTTGTGTACTTGGTGAGGAGGATTCGAAGCGCCAATCAGCACATCAGCAAAGGATTTTGATCTAACCGTGTTCAAATCAGGGGAATTAGAAGCCATGCCAGTGAGAACCAATAATCAAATGGAAAGATGCAATTAGAACTAAATATAAAAGAAGAGAAGTATTATCGAAGAGATTTATATAAGCAAAGAGAGTTGGATCGAGAAAGAGAGTGAAACCCAAGATTTCCATAGGCGATTAAGAGCCTTGCATTGCCCAGAGTGAAACCCTGGCTCGATAGATAAATTTAAATCAAAATCCCAATGACATTTATTCTTGACAACAACATTTGATCACACCATATGCGGCTAAGTATCAATTAATCACTATTATTTACAACCAGCTGAAGCTTTGATTGACGATTGATCAAGTTTCAATCTTTAATTGTAGCTCAAGCTGATCGGTCCATAGAGGGTTCGATCAATCCTCCGATGAAGATTGACGAACTTCAACCTTAATCCTTGTTAATTTTTTCAATATTTGTGATCTTTCATTTTATAATCATCTTTCCAAACTCTCCATTGAAACTAAGTTTAATCATGTCACCAAACTCACTAGAAATAATATGGACGTAGAATTGTCAGCATTAGAATTTTGTGCAAATGAAACCCTAGCAACAAACCTATGAGCAATTAAATTTTGATATTATTAATACCATTTGCTATTATGATTCCATTATAGTCGATCTCAAATCTTGGAATAATATACTCAAACATTGAAGATGTAATTTTTATGCTATCATGCATGCAACAAAGACAAGTTAATCATTGGGCAAAATTGGCATATCTAACTACCAATACAAGGATATGTTACATTTATCTATTGAGCAATATAAATATATATATACACTCCAAAAGATAGAGATTTTATTTGATTTTGTGTAATTGTATAATGACTTGCCTCTTTACTTTGGAGACGAGAAGAAGGACCACACTTCTATAACAAAAAAGTGATAATGAAGTTTTGGTTAAAAAAAAAAACTCTCTCTTTGCAATTGTGTATGACAAAATTTAGGTTACCATCATTTCTTTGAATTGATAATGTATGCTTCTAATGTCCCTCACCACGGGGTACGTAGTCATGTAAAGCCTATGAAGGAAATTTATTGAGTTTGATTTTCATTTCTTGTAAAAATAAGAGATTATGGAAAATAAGTTCTCAGATAAAAACAACTAAAATCAAGAAGCGAGAGGATGAAATAGCTATCACTAGTGTAACATTAGAAAATTTTGATACTGTTGGATGCGAATATTAATGCCATTGGACCGAGAGACTCATTTTCGAAGCTGATAAACATTTAAGAACTCAATTTTAACCACAACTTATGATTAGAGCTAATTAGTAAAATTGAAAAGACAAAGATGGAAATTAATGTGCTAAACACATTTGAACTGATAACCCCTTATGCAAAAAGTTTTTTTTAATCTCTGCAATGACCCTAAAAATTTATTTGAGATATATGACAATACAAGTCCTGAACAATTGGCATTGATAGTGTCACTAAATATTAATCAATTTATTAATTAGGTTACCATTAATGAAATTTTATAATTCCGTAAATAAAAGTATTTAGAAATCAATCATATATTTGAGTCTAATATATCAGATGATACTTCAATTATAGGACTGATAGTAGCTACTTTGTGGCCATGTACCTTTGTTTTAAAAAATTATTAATTACTGATAAAGGCTGCATCTTCGGCTATATTTCTGAAAACGCCAATCTAGTTTCAAGTATAAAATACCACAGGAAATTCATTCAATGTAGCACAAGAAAACTCAAATATTAGTAAACTAAAATTTGCTAACAAATATTATCCTTGTGCTTTTGTCTAGCTTGAATCTTACTTTAGTGTCAAAGTTTAGGTGTGCTCTTGTTATTTCCTTCATAATATATTTTTCTTCAAAATGGCGTTGCAGCCTAAACTTCCCGTTATAGACTTATCAAGCAAAAACTTGAAGAACGGTACACCTGGTTGGGTATCGACATGTAACACAATCCGATCTGCTCTAGAAGAATATGGCCTTTTCATCATAGAGTACGATACAATTTCTTCGGAGTTACATGATAAGATTTTCAACTTATCGAGAGAGATGTTCGATCTCCCAAAAGAAACGAAGGTAAAAAATACCTCTGATAAGCTGGGATTTGGCCATGGGGCAAACTTCACCAACATGCTTATTGAGTACTTAGGGATTGAAGGTGCAGCAACTCTTGAAGGAACTCAAAAATTCACCGAGCTCATGTGGCCACAGGGAAATGACACCTTTTGGTATGATTCTGTGAAACAACCTTTTTATTGGCATAATTGCTTCTTCCATTTATTTTCATCCAAAAACTGAAACATGTAAATAATATTTCAATATAACATGTCTCGTTTTTATACACCTTGAGTCTTTCAAAATTAAGCACTTAATTTTATATGCCAATATCTCTTCCCTAGATGCTTTATTAAAAAATAGTACCAGCACACAACATATTGTTACTCTAGGGTTAGTACACTTTTCATACATAATTATTATGAGAATCATTTTTTGTTTTTTTCCGGATAGTGAAACGGCACTTCTATACTCAATGCTACTATCTGAATTAGGTCAGATGGTGGTGAGAATGGTATTTGAAAGCTATGGAGCAGAAGAATACTGCGAGTCCCACTTTGACTCGATTCTTTACCTCATGAGATTTATGAAGTATCAACCACCAGCTGCTCAATCGGAGAGAAAAATAGGTCTTCATCCTCATACGGACAAGAACTTCTGGACAATCCTTGATCAAAACCAAATTGAAGGCCTAGAAATCGAGACAAAGGGCGGGGATTGGATCGCGTTTGAGCCATCACCATCAACCTTCTTATTCATCGCTGGGGAACCATTTACAGTGAGCCTTTAAGTTGCATGAAAATCATATTAATTTGTGAAATATATTCCCCAGATACGGTTCAACCATTTATATTTGTGATGCTAATTATGCTATCACTATAGTGTAATCTGCGCGATGCATATGTGGTGTGTATTATATATTTTTTTATATCATATTAATTTTAATTATTTTATAAAATTAATTTTGATAATTTATTTATGATATGATATCTTTTTGTATCTTTTCTTCTTTTTTTTTTAATTATTTTTAATTTTTAAAAGATCTATTGATAAGATTTATGCTATTATAATATTTTTACAAAAAACTAATATCTATATATGTTGATTTTAGGTATGTAAAAATTTTACTGCGAAAAATATTTTAAAAAATTAATGTTGATTGGAAATATATGTTAAAAGTTTATGCAAAATCTTAGATTGGTAGAAATCTATTTATAAAAATATTTATTTACTAATATTATTTTGATTCTTAAATATAATTTAAGTAATTTCTATAATAATATATTTTGTAGCTATGTTGAGATATATATGTATATTTTGGGGTTGTGCATGATGTTATGAGAAATTTAATTTTACTAATTCCTATTATGCTAAGTTGATATATATGTTTAAAATTTTAATAATTTATATTATATTAAGTTGATATATATGTATATAATTTTAATAATTTCCATTATAGTAAGTTTTATTATTTTCAATTATAATTTTATAGAACACATAATTTTAATAATTTATCTTATGATAAGTTTATTATTTTAAATTCTAATTTTATAAGATACATGTCAAGCAATCATGCGAACAAATGTTACGATTAGAGTGAAAGTAATTAGAGGGAATAATTTTTATATACATAAAAAGCTGTGATACTTTGATCTCAAATTCTAATTTCAGTTAATTTTTTAATGAGCGATTGTTGAAGTGTCAAAGAGCTATAAATTCTACTTGACACCGAAAATAAGTAAATTATTTACTTAGGGCACTCTTTAGTGACGAATTTTATAGGCTTACTTTAAAAAAAGCAT
Organism: Embelia ribes; assembly: GCA_001753735.1. Lineage (NCBI taxonomy): Eukaryota > Viridiplantae > Streptophyta > Magnoliopsida > Ericales > Primulaceae > Embelia > Embelia ribes. The sequence continues at coordinate 3,226 of MKEJ01024779.1, read as the reverse complement.
TGGTCAGGGCTATTTTCCTGTGACAAACGATCTAACTTTTGTCGTAATAATATTTACCAGTGACTTGTTTTTTATTTAAAAGTTGCTCAAAAACTTTGTTATCGTAGATGTAGTGATCAATTAGGGACAGATGGTAAGGTCTTTAAAGACAAAGCGTAGGCATTGATAGTCTTATTCAATAGAAGGCACTTTCTTATAGTTTGTGCTTATTTTCTGAATTCAACTGACTTGAAGAACTAATAATTTCTGCAAATTTGAAACAAGACAATGAAATTTTGTTAAAGATATACATTTTGTAATCATTATGCCCTGATAATTATTTTGTTAAAATTAAATGTTTTTAGTCAGCTCATGGACTTGGAAACAGGATTTTGGCTAGCTCTTTTCTTAAAAATCCATTCCATCATTTCCATTTTTTTAAAAAAATAATAATTGTAAACATTCTTATTAGTTTTTTTAATTTATTATGACTAAAGTTTTGCGCACCATTTCTATTTATCAACATAGGCATGGAGCAATGGAAGGATACATCCTGCTTACCATCGAGTCACCATAACCAGAACTGAACCCAAATACTCAATCGGACTTTTTGCATTTGCGCGTGGAATAGTGAATCAACCAGAAGCCCTAATTGATGATTTCCGTCCAGAGAAATTTAAACCATTTGATCCAATGTTATTTCTTAAATATTGTGGTGAAGAGGGGATGAAATTCAAAAATCCCATTATACCCTACTGTGGTGTTTGATCGTGGTTTCCCCTAAAAACCCTGAATTTGATTGCAGAAATGTTTATTTCAGGCACATATGAGGAATTTACTTCAAGAATCTATTGTGGCTAAATTTGGGAAATTGTAAAAATAGTTATCGTTGATTATGTACCGCTATGAATAAAATTGTGTTGTTTTCATCCGATGCTATAAATGATTTGGTGATGTATTTTTAGACTGGCAACATGTAATCGTCGTAATTGTATTATATAGTCTACAGATTGACTATATGTTGCTAATAAAAACGCAACATGTGCACAGTAAAATTAATTTTCCTCAATGTATTTAATTTTATGGTTACTATACTGTCATGATAACTGATTTATGTTTTGTTATTGAGAATGATTCATTCATTATGAAAAAACTAAATTCTTAAACAAATTTTGTATTACACCGGCAGTCGTGACTTTGTGACAAATATCTTGTCAGCAAACTGTAAATTTTGGTCACTGAAGCTTTTTATCTTATTCAAAACCTACCTTTCGGACAATGAGAGTATATATATCAGTAGTTTTCCTTTTTCTTCAGTTGCTACTTTCTCTATTGTACCAAAAGATTGTTTTGTTCTCATATCTCATTCTCCCCTCTCCTATAAATTCCAAATTATCCATACACACACACACACAAAAAAAAAAAATAATAATAAAAAAATAAAAATCTGTAAGTTCCATTACATAAGCTGAAGATTAATATTTATAAAAAAAATAGTTGTTTTGTTCCATAATGTGATTTTTTTGTGGTATCAGATAATATTAGAAGTGACTTTCGTGATAAGCTTACAATGACTTTAAATCAATAAATTTATTATTCCTGAAAAGCTTTAGTGAATAATATAATTATTCCAGGGATGAAAAAAATTAATTAATAGAAGTGTTGGAGCTAGTAGTAACATGCATGGTTGTCGTCGCTGCTACAATACACTTCGTATGGAACTTAATGTGATTTTATCAGATCAAATTTGAAAACCACTCCTTTGCAAATCAAAGCACTAAAAAATCTTGAAATAGAAATTCTACTGAACCATATTTTTCCATTTCCCATGAAATTTTCAGATATGCATCATAAAAATTATCATTTAGAATTGTCAATATACTTACACATTATATTTGGTTGATGATTGAAATGGAAGTAGAGCCGGAAGGTGGCGCTAGAGTTAGAAGTGGGAGGTGGGGGAGGTGGAGTTGGCAATGGAGTTTGGAAAGAGAAAGAGTTGGAGGGGTGGCAATGGCAGTGAAAGAGAGTGTAACGTCCTGAAAATTTAGATAAATTCCAAGAAAATTTTTCGCTTTTCAATAATAATATTATTTCACACCATAATATTATTATTATTATATTTATGATGTAGTCATAACAAGTTGTAGATGCATTGTGGATACATAAGGAGTGGAGATGAATATGTTGCATTTGAGTTTATTTAGCATATTATGAGGAGTTGTTATATGTTGTTGCATGTGGTGTGGTTGTGGGACGTTATGGGCTTGAGTATGTTATTGTGGAGTATTGTGACGTATGTATGAGAGTGAAGATGGTCGTTGTTGCTTCAGTTTTCTGCAATTTTTATAATTCTGCTGTTCGAACGGTGCCCATTTGCCGTTCGAACGACATTTGCTTGTGGGGTCCATAATACATTTTTTAGACTATTTTGTATGTATATATATATGCACACACACACACACACACAGAAGGCAGAGAGACGCCGGGGGAAGAGAAGAAGGGGAAGTTTTGGCCCCCTGTTTAACGAGCAGGAGTGCTCAAAAAATTCCCAAAAATTCATATTCAGGATCCTTGATTGTAGAGTGCATTATGAGGTAAAAAATTTTCTCCTCTCGCTTGTTTACATTTTCTCGATTCGTGGGCTTTGTGGGTCTATGAAATTATAATTCATATTATTGTTTCCCGTGACTAGTGGATCGTTTTATCTCTTAGGTTCGTATTGATATGAAGCCGTTTGCTAAATCGTTTCGAAAGTTGAAGCTCCGGAGGTTTTTAGGCGATTTCATATAGTTTTGCTCATCAGTTGGCTTTGAGGTATATACCTTTTATCCTTACCATTACATTCTCTACATATTGTATAAATTATATCGTTTCATTTTTTCGGAGACGATTTCTCGATTTTCTATGCAATAGTGTTTGGCGAAATAAAATTAGGAAATGTTTTTCTTATGCTGTGCAGACCGTTTTCATGTATAAGATCACAGATATTCGAGTGGCGGAGTTCGGTAATTTTGAAGGCGCGAGAAGTGGTGTTCGGGAACCAATAGATGAGACTTCATGAGAAATTGCAAAAGCGGTATTTTATACCCTTTCGGGAGGCCTACAAGGTATGAGAAGATTCAGGATCTCAATATATTTCGAAATCTCTATTAGTATATTTAAATGTTTGACATGACGTTGGAGTTGATAAGTTGTATTGTCTTAAAGTAAGACATACATTTGAGATATGAGTAGAATACATATA
>MKEJ01024777.1:0-27281 GCA_001753735.1 Embelia ribes | reverse complement strand
GGGAGAGAGAGAGAGGGAGGGAGAGAGAGAGAAGTGTAATGGAGGCTGTACAGTACAGCTTCAAGTGATTTTGCCCAGCTTGGCTCCAAATTCCACACAAGCATCATATTTTTATGGAGAAAAAAAAAAAGGTATTCTGAATTTTTACCCTATTTTATAATAAAAAAAATAGTTAGGAATCTTTTAAAACGGATTTATTGTACTTTAATTTCTCAAAAAAAAAAAAATAATAAAAATTTATTTAACTGTCTTTTTATTTTCATTTATGATTTTTTAATTAAAAAATTATTTTTTATTTTTAAAATAAAATAAATACACCAATGTATTGAAAAAATCATAATTTCTTTTTTTGCTATTGATATTTTTTATGCATAAAAATAAATTTAAAAAAATTGGTGTTACTCATTTTTATTTTGTATGAGATATGATTTTTAAAAAATAAGATTTAGTAAAATAAAATGATAAAAACTGGCATGAATGCTCCAAGTTTTCATATATTTTTAGGGATATTCGGAGTTTGAAATTTAATATGGAGGTGTTAAATATCGTATGAATAAAATTAACAAGTTATGAACTTCTAAATTAGCGAGTGGTGTAAATATAAATCTTGTTTAGTTACAGGTTCTAGTTTTAGATTTTTTGTTTCAAACTGAGTTTTTTGGTATTTTGATTTTTAATAAATTAAAATTTTTAAATTAATGCATTAAACTTTTTATTAGTGCAGAAGGTAAATTTTTTTTCCCCTAAAATTTGTAATCTAATTCATTCTACACTTTGCAGTGGAATACTTGTCTCAAAACTTATTATAGTAACGGAAATTACATTTTATTCTAAATAACCGATACAAATTTCATAAAATTTTGTTTTCCTATGAAGCTTTCATTTACACTAAGTCACATGTAAAGATCTCTCGTGAAACAATACGACGGAAGGAGAAATATTTGTACAAAAAATCTTAAATATAAGAATAATATTTTTTTTACTTCTCAGTTTGCATATATGAATCTTTGCACTAAGCTGGGTTTTAATCTTAAAATTATTCTCAAGGGGAAATTTTTTGTTCAAAACAGTTCGCACCAAAATAGAGCGAACACCAATTCCAAATTGACAAAATATGTCAATAATTTATTATTTTTTTTCATGGCATCATCAATATTTTCTCTCCTATAGCTACCTGTCAATTTGTTATTAGGATTCACACTATTTTAGTACGAATTGGTTTGTACCAAAACTCATGCTAGTATTAAGTCTCTCACAAAATCTATCGAAAATCTATACCCATATCCTTTATGGAAATTAAATTAAAATATATGAAATACATTACATTTTAAAATATATGAAATACATCACATAAATGGATAATAATTTTTAGTTTTTGGGTAACTATGATGAGTGCATCATTTTCCTTATAGCTAAAGCAAGCACTTAAAAACATGTCATTTGCCCATACGTGAAGTCTCTTTTGATTCTCTTGATGGTACCCACAAGCTCCCAAGTCTTCAATTAGAAATTAAATCAAACTTAAAAAATAAAGAATTTATTAGGGGCATGTCTGTCCTACCACGGGTTTGTAAAATTATTTGGAATTTTGTTGTTATCTTTGTTTGTAGCATCTTTTTTATGGAAAACAATTTTTATTATTGTTTTTTAATATTTTTTTAGAGTAATAATACATGGTCCAGACTGTATTCTAATGCGAATATGGACAATACATTTAACAGAATAATCTGGGCCATCTGGCAAGTTGTTATATGGGCATCTTTTCTTGCACTTATGCTTATAGAGCCCAACCCAAATATTATTTTAGTATCACGATCTTTGTATTTTAGCCCAATGCCAAAACAAAAAAACAAAAAGAGAAAATAAAGAAACGGTTTATAGTCTTAAACTCCGTATATAAAATGGATGAACGATTAATTTCACTTACGTCGCGATTGAGCGGTACTGATCGTTATTGGTGGACCGAAGGGCAGAGGCCTCCTCCGACATCGGAAAATTATAAAATTTCTACAGAAAAAATATACAATTTTCGATATTTTCGTCATGCGGCACCAAAAAATTTATTAATAATAAGTTTAAACTCTTGTATATGATTATATGAGCAACATTTACTTGCAAACAAATTTTCAATGGTGAGATTTACCCATAAGTTTATTGCGATTATAAATTTAACATGATATCAAAATAAAATAAAAAAACATGTCTATTTGATTAAAATTGAATAGTTATTATTGACTCTACCCGATTTGTGTGCTTATCGGTCTTTCGGATATTTACCCCACTCACACGTGATAGGGGGTGTTAAGTATTTACCTCACATCGAGTAATAATAAGCTTAAACCCTTATTGGGCTTCACTATGCAACATGACCCATATTTGTTGGGCTTCTCCATACAACGTGGCCCATATTATAAATATGTCATGCCAAATATTGTTGGGTCTGGCGAGCTGAACCCGAGCTAATAGTTATCAGGCGAGCCCGAGCTCGGACTGTACCATCTGGTCCTGTGCGAGCTTGAGTCTGAGCTTGAGAGGGTCTGAGATCACAAGCCGAGCCCGAGCAATTCAAAGCTCGACTCAGCTTAACTCCTCTCATTTATACCCCCGTCCACAACTAAGTAAATAAACCATTTACAACGCTAGTAATACAACTTTGTAACAACTAATGATCCCGTAAGCTTATTATTTACACGCTAGCCGAAACTCTAAAATTGGGGAGATTGTACACCATAGAAATTATTAAGTGTGACCGAACATCATAAAAAATAATAACAGGGACTAAAGCAAAGTATAACTTTTAATTATGGGACGTAGAATTGGCAATTTTACTTGATATCCACAATCCGATCCGATTTTATCCGAAAGAAAATATACCCAACCTTGCCCAAATTCAGAGTTCTACCCATGCCCGACCTTACCTGTTAATATTGGGTAAGATAACAATCCTTATACCTGTGTACCCGACCCAATCAACCCGACGCGACTTACCCAAACATCAACCCTTATATATATATAGGGTTGAGCCACGTTTAGCTAAGGGCGATCAGTTACCCCCATGGTTCGAGACAATAATTATTAAAAACAAATATATAGTGCAAAAAAATATATACTATTTTAAAATTATATATTTTAAATTGCACCTCCAGAAACACAATAGTGGGCTGACCGAAATGGAAATAAGCGTGCTGCATGATTACCATTTTAGTTTGAAACACACAATGACACATTGCTCTATTTTTATTGTTTTCCATTTTAGTTACTCAGAATTAGTACTGTTGTTGGGCTTGGACTGATATTTGGGCTTAACTTTGACCTGGATGAATGGCCCGGTTAATGTTCGGCTTGTAGTACTTTTATTAAACATGTTTATTTCAATTTTTTCATTTATTATTTATATAATTGACCAAAAATATTTTATTAACAAGCAATCTAGTCACATGTACAATCTCATATAATTATTTGGTGAATCTATAATGAAAATTAAGAAAATAAAATCATTGACTATATTGTATTCTTTTCATGTGTTACTAATTGAAGAAGTTAATTTATCCTCTTGTTTATTAAATATTTTAAAATAATGAGTAAATTGGACTAGAAAATAATAAAAATTTACTAATTGAGGCAGTGATTTATTGAAGAGAAGATTTACAATTACTGAAAAAACATTTTTTGTTTAAATTGAAATTAAAATTAAACATATTTATTATTTTAAATTAATTCAGAATTTTACTACAAGTATTTTCTAGCATTAGGGGTTTTGGCCCCCTTACTCAAATCTTGGCTCCGCCCCTATACATATACACAAGATTTATGTAGCATATTACTTATATATGGAGAAATTGTACTTTGTTACGGAATCACACTTTATTACGAGTTGTAAACTTAACTTTAATCATAATTTTATACTAAATTGTTAAGTTGTACACTTTTACTTTATTACGTGGTGATTTTCTTTTCTTCTTAAATATTTGTCAAAATTTTTATTTGTCTAATATTTTAAAACCTTAAGTCATATTAATCTTTAACAGAAAAACTAGGACATATATCAAGGAGAAAAAGAAAACATCAAACATGTTTTTTTTTTAAATTTAAATATGTTATTTGAAGAATGGGATAAATTCAACCCTACTCGATCTGATATCCGAAATTACCTGCACAGAGGGCGGAAAGAACAGGTTATGGCTATTTTTTCTCCGTGCGGGTAGAATAGGTTATGACTATTTTTTCTTTTTTTTTTTACCTGATACGAGTCGAAAAGTATTATTGTTCGAAGTTACCCGAAACCTGGCTTTTCGGACGGATCGAGGGTGGGGTTAAAATTTCCACCTAATGGGGGCAAAAACCCCTCGGCAATAGTTCTGTCCAGGTATCAATTGCATCATTATGATAGGTGACAATTCAAATACAAGGAGACAATTGCTCAACACTAATGTTAGATTGTCCCACTGGAAAAATGTCTCTTAGCATACAGTGATGGTCGTAAATTCTAATCCAATGGACCACATTAGATATATAAATTGGGCTTTATATATATATGTACACGTGTGACGTGGAAGACAACCCACATGGAGTGTTATTTTCTTTGTTTTAGGTAGGGTGGGTGCGAGTGAAGTTTGTAACGAGTATATCGAGCGCCGATTCAAATATTACTCGAATTCAATACTAAATAAGTCGAGTATGAATACGTTTTTATTCTTATTTCAAGTTGGAGTATCAAAATACTCAATTTGTTTGAGCTAGCAAATAGCTCAAATAAATGTATATATAAATAAAATTTTAATTTTTTATTTATCAATATATAGAAAAATATAATTTTTGCGTGAATTTAAATTTAGCTCTAGTCTTCTTATTTTCAGTCGAGTCAAACTCGACTAGTGCAGATTTGAGTTAAATCGAATTCAGGTACGATTGATACTCGACTTAATTGAGTTGGTTGGGACACTAATTTTAGGTAATAGTACAAGTTGTAAATTAAAATCCAATTGTTTATTACACTCACGGGTCTCATAGTTTATTTAAAAAATCCAATTGTTCCCCGTAGTAATAAATTTAGTTCACAAGTAATAAATGAGTGCACACAAATTGTCATAAAAATCATATCAACTAACCAATTTGTTTTTTATTTTAAAATAAAAGTTACTACTTTTTTGATGATTTGTGTTGATATTCTCTCCTACTTCAACCAAATATGATTCTTTTTTCGAATTTTAAGGATCAAATCTGTCACTTTTTTTGTAATTGAGAATTATTATTGTTGCAAATAAAACTATGACTAGAAATTTAGTTGAAAGTATGAGAACCATTATTATAACAAAGGAAAATATATGGGTGAAGAAAAATAGCATTCTCATTGTCCACAAATAATAGACATATATTTTTTTTTATTATTATCTAAAAATTATTGATCACTTTGTTTGAAAGAACATGTAATCATTGAAAGAGTAAATGCATTTTCACTCTTACTCTTATAATCATTTAGGATAAAATAAGACATAAATCTTGAGTGTATTTGTGATCTTTTATATTTAATAATTCAAAATTTAAAATATTAATTTTTATTTTTATTTAAAATTATATATTTTTTATTATATTTACTATTTATGGACGAAGGGACTAATACAATTGCAACACAATTACAACGACAAAAATAATAAGGCCAACTTTATTAAATATCTATTTATGACTTCGGTAAGCCGTGGATACTTTATGCCACTATAAATAACTTTTCTAGAGTCTAGATTATTCTAAGGGAGTTTATTCCTTTTATTTCCCTTTTTTATCTTTAATAATATGACTTTTGTAGCTTTTGGATACGTAGTCTCCTTTTATTTATTCTCCAATTGTAACTTTTAAACCTGTTAAATCTTTCACGATTCATTGAAAAATTATGTCTAGTCGTGTAGATATGATTATTTCCTAAAGATAATATTATAGACTCGTACCTAATTTAATTGGCCGACTGAAGGAAACAGGGATGACATTTTATGTTTTTCGAAATTTTTCATAAAATTCATGTATATAGAAATTTGAATTTTTCCAAAGATGTTAATTAAGCGGCCCCATTGAGTATTTGATATAATTATCAACTATATAGCTCCAAGCGGTTCGTTTCCCTATCTGAAAATTATGGATCAACCACTTCTTAATATATATACGTATTGACACACAATGACATTAAAACATATTTTTGTTTTGAAAATTTTCGAGGTCTATTATTGCAACTTAAAGTCCCGATACTTACTAGGACCCAAATAATGTAAATAAATCTTGTAAAACATATTTTAATGCGTAGCATTTTCCATTAGTTAATTGAGCGGTTAAACCAATAGGAAAGTATATGTGACCAATTTTACTAACTTCAAATTAAACTTCCACATGGAATAATAAACAAAACAACAAAATGGGATTCTGTATAATTAGGATTGAAAAGTCTAGTTATTTAATAGTATTTATTTTAACTTTAGAAAAAGGCATAGAAAATTGTCATTTGCTTACCCTAATTAACACTAGCTAAGTTTCTGATCTATAATATCATTTGTACTCTTTAATCATAATGAGCGAAGCCATATAAAAGATTGTATTGGGTAAAAATAGGGAAATTATTTGAGTAAATTATGAGCGAATTCAACTTCAATATATTACAGATGCGAGGAGGTGCTATTGCCTCTAAAATTTCAAAACTAATAATTAAAACCTCTTAATTCCTCAATAGAAGAATTAATGGACAGATTACAATATATAATAAATTTACGTTAGTAATTTCGAATAATATTCTAAGTATGAGACAATCAAACAACATGCGATTCAATAAAGAAAACAAATAGCAAAGTTTAAGGCTTACTTTATGATATATGAAACCATTTATAGAAACCTTTTCATTGTTTAAGTAATCGTCAAATTTAAAATTTTCCTTTCTCTTTCGAACCTCCAGTAATTTTTTTTACTAATAAAAATAATTATACCCTTATTATAATTTTGTTGTCATTATTGTTAAGAGCCCAAATAAGTGAAGAGGCGAGTGGACCAGTCAACGAAATGGGGGTGCTTAGCTGGGGCACGTGCGACGAAGGAAACAGGCACGTGCGTCGAGGAAGCAAAGGTTGTTTCCTGAGCTGTACAGACCAAATCTTGTCAGGTTGACCGCAGACAAGTTGTTCGCTAATCTTGTCAGATTTACAACTCACTGTATATAACAGGAGTAATAATTTGGGTAAATTAAACTTTGGACCATGAGATTTCTAATATCTTAGTGTACCAATTAGTTAAACTTTTAACGAGTAGTTTGAGATTGACATGAGTATTTCTTTATTCGAGATTGACTCGATTATTAAATGGATAAAGTTCGAATAAGTTTTTATTCTTAATTCGAGTTTGAGTATTGAGAAAAAATAAAAATATTTGACTCATTTGAACGGGCGAGTAGTTGGAATAAAAATATATATATATATAAATAAATGTATATATATTTTTATACATGAATATGTATAATTTAATATATTAATTTATTAATATATAAAAAATAGAATTTTCAAACGAGTACAAGTCAAGCTTGAGTCTTCTTATTTCATATCAAATCGAGTTCGAGTTGAAATTTAGACTTAAACTCGCTCACGCTCAAGTAGTACAAGTTCGAGTCGAGTCGAGTTCAAGTATGACTGATATTCCGCTTATAAATATGCCTTAAGGCATATAAAATTACAATTCTCTCCAAGTCACTATATAATTTTGACTTATACATGGAATGATCAAATCATCCCTCACTTCCTAGCTTTATTTTATTTTTCGAAACTAATAATTGAGAAAAATATAGAGATTATCACATTATAAAAAACCATTGTATCATTGCATGTAATTATATACAATCTATTTTTAAAAAAATTAAAAAATTAGAGAACATGTGCTATGGAAAGGGTAATTCAGTAATTTAAGGAATAACTTTTAGCCTTAAGCTAATTTTCACTTTGTCCCTTAGAACGTTAGGGTAAAGTGCAATGATATATATACCTCGTGGGGTAAAAGTATAATTTCAGATACCTTAGGAGGTATTATGAAATTGTAAAAAAAAATCTTGGGATAGAGTATAATTTTTCCTTTAATTCTTTATGAATGGAGATAGCGCTAGACTTTATTTCACGTTTAAAAGGCCGATGTAAATATGTTGGTATTATGTTTTAATTTAAAAGAAAATATTTAAGAAAGTTGTCAATAATCGGCCAACATATTTATTTTTGAGGAATAAAATAGTTGTTAGCTCTATTCCTTTTCTTCATAATGCTAACCAAGAAAATTTAACAATCAATAACTCAATATACAAAGTGTTTTATCTTCCCCTAGTAAGATCAAAACTATATGCCATTGTTTTTCTTACTTCGTTCAAGTCCTACATAAATATTGATTCATAAATATATTTTAAAGAGAATATTGAATTAATAATATTATCAATGTATATATATATATATATATATATACATGAAAACCATAAAAAAGAAAACAATGTTCGGAATTATTCAATCAGCATGAAACGATACATGCATTTGTAACACTGTGTTCAAAATCATCAAATATAATTATAATTGTATAATAAAATATATATATCGATACACACACGCACATAATTATCAAAGCAAAATACATGAATGTGGAATAGTGGACAAAATAAGAAATCACAAATAAACAATGACAATTACCTGAATTGAAGTAAAAAAAATATTATTTTTTGTTGACAAATTTAATGAAATGAAAGTCTCATGTTTGTAATGGCTTCTTATAGTTTGACATTAGTGGGTAGGCGCATGAAGAGTGGAATTGTGGGTTTAAGGCTATAAAATTGTGTGAAGAATTCCAAAAAATGTAGGAAATATATTCTCATTAATTTCATCCTTCAAAACTAGGAATATTTTTGGTAACAGTTCACCATGTTTCATGTTTTATTTCATACGTTATATTGTAACTTTCGATTTTTCCTTAAATTAATTTAATCTTGTTAGTTGAGATTTTAATATTTATTAATAGATATTTATTCATCATAACCCCAAGTAGTTTTTTATTTGATGCCTTGTACAAAAAAGAAAAAAAAAGTTAAAAATTAGACAAATAAAAAAAAATAACGTAAACAAAAACATAGAGTAGATAGATAAGAAATGTTAAAAATAGATTGTGGGCCATGAAGAATATATACATATTTAGATTAGATGAAAAACTGAGTATTTATAAAGAGAGATAACTGGAAAATAGCTAACTTTATAGGGTCTAAAATGTCATTTATATTTGTAATCATAACTTCCATGATTGTTAATCTTTAAAAAGGCTTCAAGTAAGGGTTTGGAATGGGTTTTATAACTCATACATTTTTTTATTCAAAATTAAATGGAAATAATAACTGGTATGGCCTTTAAATTGAAGTAAATTTTTAATCAATTATTTATATTTTGTATCAAGATTCTCTTTAATTAGTGAATTTTGTCTTATAAAATTTATCATTTATAGTTGTCTATTTCAACAATGCATTTTTTATTCTAAAAATTCAATTTAAGTAAGATATTGCAAGGCCCTGTAAATTATAAGGACCAAAATTATAATAAAACAAAAGATAAACAAAAAACTAATTACCTCTCTATCCCAACCCTTACATTCTTCTTATTATGTTACATCACTCTAAATACAGAGAGAGAAAGAGAGGGAGGAAAACTGGGGCTCTCACTGCAAAATCCAACCAATCGCGGAGGAGAACCAATCTAATCAGCTAGCTAGAGGTAGATTTGAACTCATCTCGCTGCCTCGTCATATTGAGGGGGTTTTTATTTGATGGATCAACTTTGGAGAAGGGTGACCTAGGATTCCGTCTCTGAACTTTCCGAGAAAGATTATTTGGATTAAACAAAGTGTATAGCAGAAATTGATATCAACTTTATTGAATTAAAGAATTTGCATTTAGTTTTTATGCGTGTATAATATATAGAAAAACCTGAGATTTCGTGTTTGTTGTTCGCCTATCGTGTTTTGTCTTCGTAGCTATTGTTCGAACGGTAGCAATGGACTGTTTAAATGATATTATCGTTCGAAAGAAAGATACTATGCCATTCGAATAGCTTGGGTTTGGAAATGTTTAAATTTTTTAATCAATGTGATGGTTATTAGTAGACCAATGGATTATATATGGACTGTACATAGACATGATGTACATGTTAATAGGTGTTGGAACTATTATAAATATATACCTTCGGGTATAAATATATACCTTCGGGGATAAATAGAGTATGGAGGTAGTTGCCTATCTTATGAATGGATATGGTATGTTGTAGACCTTGGAAGCTATTGTCTAAAGTTCATTGCGGTAGTAGTCGGTTTAGGCCTTTGAGCGTACTCATTTTGACATGATTGGTTGCTATTCAAAATTATCGGTTTAGGCCTTTGAGGTGCGTTTACACTAGGGCACGACGTACTGTAGCAATTGGTTTAAGGCTTCGAGGTGTGTACCCTAGGGCACGACTTATCATTGTAGGCCGTAGGAGAGGAAGTGACACTTTCTGGCAATTGCAGTGGTCAATGGCCTCGGAAGTCTAGATATCCGAGTGTATCCTAGTTCCCTTGGAATCCTTCCACCTACATTATAGTTTGAAGCCTTTACGCGTAAAGCTCGGAAGGACAGGTATTCCAAACGGGAGGATAGGTATCCCATTATGTTGTATAATTGTATTGTTGATTATGGATACATATTTACGATGATACATGTTGAGTTGAGATTGTATTAGACAAACAAAAATTTATGATTATTAATTTTCTTTTACATACTTATTGCGGTCGTTATTTCAATAGACTTAACATATTTCTGACTCGTGCCTATTTGGTTAGTTTTTCCACCATTATTTTGCATAAAAACGCCAAGTAGAACCAGCTGGGAATCATAGGAATTGATGTTAGGATAGGTTGGATTTCACTCGGGAACACTTTCATGGTTATTTATTTAAGTACTACATTTCTGTTATTCTATTTCAGACAGTTGTAGGCCATTAACCAATATGATATTTTTATTTATTTCTGAATAAAGTTGTAAGACAAAAAACATGTTAATAAGGCCTAGTGGATTATGGTTTATCGCATTGAACCTCTTTTATTTTATTTATGAGATATGTTTTATTTCAGTATTGTCTAGTAGATATTGTGATGATTGGTTAGTGACGTACTCGGGGTTGTTTAGAATTTCGGGGCGTTACATATATAAATATCCATGCCTACTTACAATGTAAGTAAATTATTTTGTTTACATAAATAATTAAAAGTTTATGAAATCTTTTTATTTTTCAACATAAAATACTATATGAATGGAATAATATATAAAATATCTAGCCTAGAAAATAACCCCTAATCTATAAATAAAATAAAATAAAATAAATTCTATATTTTAATTGAGGGAGTAATTTTAAAATCTTAATAATTTTCATAAAGAAAATAAAAAATTCTAACCAAAATTTAACATAATTATGTTATGATTATTTTAATAAAAATATATTTATTTATTATAATAAAAAAGTTATGAATGTTTCTACTTTTACACTTTAATACTCTCATTCAATTTTTTATGAAATTAATTTTTTTATTAATAATAATAGTAATTGAAAGTTAACATAGAGAGGCATCGCTTCTCATTTATTGTATATGATGTGACGTGAATAATGAATGGAGTTGGGTTGCGTAGTCTCTTTCATATATTGAGACCGGGCCACGTAGTATTAATGCGGGCCAACTATGCATGTGGTGCCTATATTATAACTTGTAACCTTTTCATGAAAATTTGTCTTTACTAGCACAATCAAATAATTTGTGTATGTTTGCTTGCTTTTGTGTAACAAATTTACCAATTCTTCTAACATAGCTTTTCCATTAACTCTATAAATTGACACGAGGTCAAAAATATTTTTCGGAAAACTACTGTCAAAGCACTAAATGTTCCTTGGTTCAATTATGATATCCAATACTGATGTAAGTAATTTGGTGGCAAACAATGCCAATTTCAACGGCTCTAATAAAAAGAGGCCTAAATAAACTACGGACACAAAATAAAAGGGGGGATCCACATGTAGTTGGATCAAGCGGTCTCGGCCCAATTAGGACGGTTATAAGTAGAATGTCGTGCAGTAGGACAACCAAATCAGTCGTCGCTCCTAGTGGGAAAAATCGACAGAAAATCACAGATCAGTGTTCGAATGACGTTACCATTCTAGCGGTGTAATTATTTCAACAGTACTACTGTAATTGTAGCGTAGAAACCTAATACGTAGTTACCACATGTCTATAAAATGCTCGTATATGCGCAAACGCTCGTATATGCGCAAAGTAGGGATTGGCTCCAAACTATAAATACAACTATCCACAGTGCATCCATCAAATGAGTTTTCTTTCCCTCTCACTATGACATACTTAAATACAAATTAGTAATGTTTTATTCATAATCTAACATTGGGCTTTGAAAGGTTATCTATTGGTCAAGCCTGTCGAGGCTCTAAGTAGTTTCTCTACTGTGTAATTACATGTATTCCCAAGAGGCTTTGAAAGTGTTGGCTCCTCTGTTCATTTATGCAGTAAAAATATTATCATAAAATAATTATTAATGCATTAGACTAATAAGATAAATACTAAAATCAAACGATACAAAATCATATAATATAATACGTACTTTATTTCTGGATGAGTAATAAAATTATGTCGCTAATCTTGTCGCCGAAATTGCAAACAAAGAATTTGACCAAAAATAAATAAATAAAAATTCAGATGAAAATCCCAAACGAGTTCATAATTTTACCATGTCCTCTTAAATTTTATTTATTCACCACTGTTATGGGCAAAGGACTCCCAAATAAAATGTCTGATCTTACACTCAGAAGAAAGTCGCTATTCAAGTACCCATTGGATCTCCCATAGTATAGTACTTTTTTGTGTCTGTATGCTCATGTAAAATTTAATGCTATATTTTCTCTTTAAAAATATGATTAGTGTAGTGAATTTATAAAATAAATTCAGGCTTGGCAAATCTGAATTTTTCTACTATTTTTTTTTTCTATTACAAATGGATGGGGTGATGGTCTTTTTACAGGCACCAAGGCACCCTTTCCAAATTGTCGTTATTTCAAATGAGGGGTGTAACTGTCAAAAAGTACAAACTTCTGGGTCATAGCACATTTTCGGTTAAAAGTCACGCTTCCCAGCGCAAAACTTCAGAAAATGTGACATTGGGATCAAACTGGATTTGGGCCTGACACATTTAGGGTCTGCTTATGTAAATTACTAACACAAACTCATTACCCCTTGTACAACTCATTGAGCCATTGCACACATACATGTCCCATTTGATCTCTAAAATCATTTATGTGTTCAATGTGAGAATTTATTTTGTCCATCCATTCCCAACTATTCACTCTATGAGCATCATTTTCAAGCCATTTTCTATTCACATCGATAAATGGTTTGGGTTTGGGAAAGTTCTCGTACACACATCAAAATTGGACAAAAATAATACCCAAAATATGTAATTTCTTAATAAATACGATCCCTTCACATGAATGAAATGCAACGTGAATCTAAATGCAATGGAGAGTACCATGAAAACTTGCTATATTGGGAAAGGTAACTTTTGGTTTTGAATTTTCTGTAGTGAAGTATTATCGGATATATTTGCTAACCGGTGGACGCGATGCCTTGAGCTATTTAGCTTTTGTGTATACCAATATAATAATACTTACACAATGCATTTCATATAATGCTAATCGGTCCTTTTATTGTGTCCATTTTGGTCCTGGACATGCCTTAGTAGTTTCTTTGAGTGTTCCAAAGAACTAACCCTAAGATCATTCTCGACGAAGCGGCCACACGTATACTTAATATAGGTAATTTCTTATTAAGGATATCTTGTTATATCCCGCTCGTTTGCTTGAGCCATAAGGATTATTAATCATGCATCCTATGAATGGGTAGCGAACTAATTTTTCGAGTGATTTTGGTTGACCTACCCCCACAATCTAGTTCTCCCATTGAACTTAGTGCCATGTGACCTCTGGTACGACTAGGTTGGATTTCCATCATGGGGGTTTGATAATTTAACAGGCTTGAGTGCCATTTCCCTCGATAAATTCACATCTAATGCACATTTATGGCCTCAACATTGGATCCTTGAATGTTATCCTTTTGATAGCACAACATCAAATGTCATTCAACTCCTCGAGAAACTTCCGATATGTTTTTCCATTGCTCATGGAATCATGTTATACTTCTAATTTGATAACTATCATGTCGTATCCATACTTTTATGCTCACTAAATTATGCTAAACTGTGTTCCTCATATCTAACAAGGACTTTTGTCAAGTTGCAACTCTAGTCGATATATGACAGTGCTTTTTAAAGATTATTGCTTAGCCTTGCTAATCGTAAAAAATGACGAGTGAGTCTATCCGTTTGTATCACTATGCGATGATGTCATAGTCTTATTTAATACTATGAATTCAAACTTCATAGTAAAATTTGTTGACTTGCTGATTTGAGGATTTTAATTAAGCTAAGCATATACATATTTAAGATATATCCAATCTTAACACATCTTCTTACATTGGACATACAACTGCATACCATGACTGCAATATTGTGCTTAGACTTTTTAAAAATGATCCTATAAATCATTTCTTATCTACTCAATTTTTTTACTTAGTACTCACTCCTTGGATATTAGCTTACGATCATCTTACTAATTTACAAGGCATACATTTGTCAATGCCGAAATTTTATGGGTTGAATTTTCAGCCAAGCTTGTCTATAATTTAGCCATCATTTTGACCAACTACTTGAATATCTTTCGGATCTAAAGGGTCATAATGACACGGATTTCCTTGATTACATAGTATAAAAAGATACTAGTTTTCAAGACATGGAATACTTTTCCAAATTGATTTTTTGTAAGACTATTCTTATATAGCACCACCAGATCCACTACATTGACCTGATCTCACTTGCCTTCTTACAAAATTAAGTTGCTTTTCATTATCTCGATATTGATATTCTGTAAGACTTTTGTTACATAGTACCATCAGATCCACTACATTGACCTGGCCTCGTTTGCATTCTTATAGAATCAATCTGATTTCCATTATCTCAGTTAATATCTAAATCTATGACTTAGATACCATCTTAATGTCTACATATTGAATATTGACATTCTTTCATGTAAAGTGTGTCCCACATTTAAATTGGTGAATACTTTTATTAGTTTTATAGACCAAGTGCTTCAAATTTTTATGAAGAGTAAGTATTTGAATTTGGGGTTAGATACTTGCTTCCGAGGTAAGTATTGTAGTTCTGTAGATGAGATTCTTCTTTCTGAGCTCAAGACAACTAAATCTCCTTCTCTATCCGAGGCGAGGTCTAGCTCCCAAGGTGGGATTCCTAATGTGTGCTTTAGTACTTGAAAGTGTGGGCAGGGTTGTGCCCACAAACTCTCCGATGCTAAAGTAAGTCCAGGTATGATGTAAGTAAAGTATAATGTACTTAATGAATAGTATTTAATACAATGGTAAATGTAGAGAGAGAAAGTGAATGTCTTTTAAACTAATAAATGACATTATTTATAGTACATAGTACCTAGACAACTTCTCAGGGAATTTAGATCATTAGTGTAGCGCCCCGGCTATGCAAGGGCTGGCATGTGCGGGTAGATATCAGTGAGCAGGCATAAGATGCTATTGAGTTGGCAGATTGGCAGACTACCATATTGGGCGAGCTACCACAGTGTCGAGGGAGGCAATTATTCATCCCAAATCACCCGGGAAAAGGGATGGAGATATGTTATATAAGTAAGAACGTGAATAAACTACATATAATGTATTTTAAAGCTGTGCAGGAGTTGAGATGGTTGAAACTCCAAAGTTAAATATGCTCGTGCTGGAGCAATCTTAGGATGGGTGACCTCCCTAGGATGACACATTCTTCATAATTATGTACTTTATACTTACGAGATTTGTAGGAATATTTTTTTTTCCTTAAGTTATTAGCTTATCAGGCTATGGCATTTATTTAAAGGCTAAAATGACATTTATCTTGGGAATTTTTTTTTTTTTGTAGTGTTTATATTTCAAATGGTTTAAATGGTTTTAAATATTGACTATTTTAGTAATAATGATGCCTTATAATCTTTTGTTTGTAAATCTTCTTCTATGTGATGTTGATTCAATAGTATGGCATGGTAGATTAGGCTATATATGGCAAGATAGGTTGATTCATTTATCAAAAGAAGGCCATTTAGGTCTACTCGCTAAACTCAACTTATACACTTGTGAAAATTGCATTGCTGGCAAGGCAATCAAAAGACCAATTGGCAAAGCTAAAAGAAAAGTGTCGATATCATCGCTATTAATTCACTTTGACATTTGGTGGTGCATAAATGTGAAGAAAAAATATGGTTTACCCTATTTTATCACATTTTAGATGACTTTATATGTTTAAGTCATATTTGTCTTATTCCTCATAAGTCTGATACATTAAGTTGCTTTAGACACTATGTATTTTTAGTTGAGAAGCAGGTTGATAAGAGTATAAAGGCTCTTTTGGCTGACAAAGATTGTGAGTATCTATAATAACAGTTCAAGGAACTTTGTGATAAAATAGGAGTAGTTTAATAGTTGACTCTTCTAGTCATTCCATTGCAAAATGGTTTAGTAGAGAGACAAAAATGCACTTTGTTAGACTTGCTTCGGTTAATAATGGTGCATGTTTTTCAATTTCATATTGGAAGATGACTCATTGATTGCTTCCTTCATTCAATTCCCTTCTAAGTTAATTTTATATACCTCTTATTAGTTATAGATAGGCAAAAGGGCTTACTTAGAAAATTTTCAGCCAAGGGGTACACACTTCTTCCTGTAAACATGAGAAGTTTATCCCTAAAGGGAAGAAGTGCATTTTCATATGCTATTTTGAGTATTCTATATGAGCATCTGATGAGAATGTGATTGATATTGAGTAATAAAATGCAGTGTATTGAAAAGGATTTTCCTAATGGAGGAGAGGTGACTAGAGATATGGATCTTTATGGGTTAGATGATTCCCATTTAGTTGTATCGTATTCTTTACTTGAGAATGATGAAATAATTTGTCAACCTTATGGGAATAGTGGGAGCAACGTTCTGTTCTATGTAGTACGCTCAATGAATGAGAATTCTCTAATCATAAAGATCCTTGTGAGTATATGTGCATGAAATCCACTCATGGTTTAATTGCATGATGATGATGATGAGCCTAAATTATATTAGGAAGCTCTCTCATCCATTGCTAGAATTGAGTAGATAAAAGTATTGAATGATGAAATGGAGTTTATAAAAGTCAATAAAGTATTGGATTTAGTTGATTTTCTACTCAGGCATAAAACCATTGGAAACAAATGGTTTTCACAGTTAAACGCAATGTTGTCTAATATTTTGGTAGGTATAAGGATAGCTTAGTGGCTAATCATTACATCTTTGATATATGCAATTTAATCAAATCTTTTTTTCAATTTGGTTTCGTGACGATTGCATGAGATCACTGTGTATATCTTAAATGGTCCAAGAATAAGTTCCTGATCATGTTATTTTACGTTGATGATATTTCAAGTGATTGAGAACTATATGGACATGATTGTTGCCACCAAAGGCTAGTTGTCCTTTGTATTTAAGATGAAGGACATGGGTAAAGTATGCAATATACTCGGAGTAAGATCCTATGGAATCGAACAAGGAGACTACTTGGTTTAAAGAGTTATACTAAGAAAATTCTTGAGTGGTTCTAGATGCCAGTTGCAAACTAATTGAGATCCTTGTAGTAACGAAATAAAGTTTTAACCTCGATGTGTGTTCCAAAACTCCTTAAAGAAAATAATAAATGTTTTTTTTCCTCTATACCAATGCCATTGATAACCTGATTTATGCATTGGTGTGTGTTCGACATGATATTTATTATTCATTTAGCCTAGTTGATTGATTTTAGTCAAACCCTTGACTTGTCCATTAGAAAGAAGTAATAAGTATTCTAGATACCTTTAAGAAATGACAGATTACATGTGTTATAAGCCAATTGGACATAGTTATCTATAGTGATGCTGAATGGGATAATAAAATTGATGAATGCAAGTCCACGTTTGGATATAATTTATCACTAAATGGAAGTGTCATTGTTAAAAGTAGAAAGAAGCAAACTTTTATAGCTTTGTCTAAAATTGAGACAGTATTTGTAGCTTGCTCTAGCAACTATGTGTAAGAGGTTGTTTGGTTTAAGAGGTTCCTTCTACATCTATGAACTATCACCCCTTCTGTGGGTTGTGTGACTATTCATTATGATTGCATAGCAGTCTTGGCCTATGTATAGGACTCTTAATTAGATAATTGTTAAACCATACATATCAACTTGAAGTGCCACTTTATTAGAGAGACGGTTGCATGAGAAAAAGTGATCCTAAAGCATTTTCTTACTACACGCGTGGTGGCAGATCGCCTAATTAAACCAATTGCTAAAGAGGCTTAGGCAACTCAAGTTTAGGTAGCTCATGTTGGGGTTTTTAGAATTCGTAGGATTTGAATTGTGACTAAAATTTTAGCTGATCATTTGTCTTAATCATTTGGATTGATATATATGGGAGATTTGATAGTTTAATACATTCATCATACATTGGTGTATGGATTTTGCATCATAATACATTTTCTATTATTCATCATATATTGGTGTATGGATATTGCATTTTGTAGTATACACATGAATTGTATGTCAACAAGTTAGATTGGCTCACTCACACGAGCAATCACCTTTGGCGCCTTGGTGGCGAGGAAAGATGAGACACTTATTAGTGTCAACCTATTTTTGAACAATAAGATGAGACCGTATTTGGAGGTCGATGATGGTTATTACCCAATTTCCATCATACCCATGTAAGATAGCCGAATGCAAGATCTTAGTTTGTCGCCTTACAAATATTTGTGCTAGTAAATGGGAAATTCGGGTCAGATACTACAATAAGGCTAGTAACTGGACTAAGTTTTTGTAAGGTGAGTAGGATATGCACTCTCTTAATTGGATAGAATATTCACCATATCATGTACTTTATACTACATGAGCTTGGTGACCATTAAAGTGATAAAGTCGATGGATCCCTACTTCTTCATCTTGTGATTTTTTTTTTTGTCATTTTGTATAACAATGTACACATAGGTGTATACTTAGAAATATGCCCTAGACTTTAGACTATGTGCTAAACTATTATTTATGTACCCTCACAATCATCTAACCCACGTATTATTTAAGTTTAGCACTATATTTTTGTAAAGTAAATAAGATATGTGCTCTCCTAGCTTGATAGAATATTCACCATAGCACGTACTTCATACTACATACGTTTGTTGACCATTAAAGTGATGAATTCAATAGATCCTACTCCTTCATCTTGTGTTTTTTTTTGTCATTTTGTATGACAATATATACACAAGTGTATACTTAGAAGTATGCTTTAGACTTTTAACTATGTGCTAAACTATTATTTAAGTACCTCACAATCATCTGACCTACATATTATTTAAGTACAGTTATCCAACCCACATATTATTGAAGTTTGGTCAGAAAAACCATAAAAGAGGCCATATATAATGTTTGCTTCTTTGGAGTTCATATAACACATGGTTAAACTTAACAATTTTAAAGGGGCATAGGGGAAGAAGGAGAGGGAGAGGGAGGCGGAAAGAGAGATATGGGAAAGAATCCATGTTGTCCACAGAAATGCATGGACTTCTAGAGAGGACAAAATACTTACAAGTTTCATCAAAGTTCATGGTGAAGGCAAATGGAGACACTTACCAGTAAAAGTTGGTAAGAGCACTTGCTTCAGATTACCTAAAAGTACTTATTTCCCCATTTTGAAGAACCAACTGACAAAATGCATCAGATTATTTAATGGTTCTTTAAAATAAAAAATTTGTAAATTAGTTCCCTAAATATAGAGAAAAAAATCCATTACCTAAATTATTTTCTCTCTACTCCCTCACTTTCTCTCTCCTCCTCGTTGGTTCTTTAACTTCATGTAGTTAATACAAAATAGATTGAGATTTTATACATACAAGTATATAAGATATTCTTACATACCATCATTCAGAAATTGACATCACGAAAGAAAAAAACAATATTAACTTATAAAAATAAAAATTAATATCATATCTCCTACTTGACAAATCCTGAATGGGAATATGTAGGAAAATCCTATATACATGTATATATAAAATCAACATCCATA
Organism: Embelia ribes; assembly: GCA_001753735.1. Classification (NCBI taxonomy): domain Eukaryota; kingdom Viridiplantae; phylum Streptophyta; class Magnoliopsida; order Ericales; family Primulaceae; genus Embelia; species Embelia ribes. The sequence goes on along the minus strand of MKEJ01024777.1, from coordinate 6,993 downwards.
CAAAGTTATTTTATTTTTTCATTATTTATTTATTTTTTCTCTTCCCACTCTTTTTTTTAAAGCTTATAACTTTAAAATAATTGATCGTATTTTTGCATGCTATACACCGTATTAAAATTTATAAAATATACTTCGATTAGACATCCATATTGATATATAAATTTAATAATTTTGTATAAAAATTATCCAAATATGAAAAATAAATATAAAAAAATAAGTATTTAAAATTAATGAATGATAATATTTTTATTAGTATGTATTTGAAACAATTATTTTGACAATATTATACATGATGAATTTTTTAAATAAAATAATTGCATTTTAATATTATAGAGAATGTGATAGATAATTTGATGCAGAGTGTAATGAATAGAGATTCTGTAAAATGGAGATATAGACATATAAATTTTTTTAATTTTAGAGAATCTGTTAAGAGAAATTGATGCAAATTGCCTAAATATTTGCTAGTATTTAAGTAGTAATTAAATGTCAAAAATGGTCAAAGTCGCTGTTCTAATTATCTTAGTGACTACAACTTGTGCAAAAATGACACAACAAACCTATTATGACAATACCTTCAGCAACCTAACCCTTACCCATGGGAGCCAGAGCAATCGTGCAGGGCTCAAAAATTCTAGGCGACCTAAATATTTTTTATTACTCTCTCCGTACACAAATAATTGGACAACACGTTTTTTAAGGAAGTCTTAAAATACAATATTTTAACATTTGGATGTAACAAAAATATCAAATTTATCCTCATGTTATAATAAAAAATGTAAACTTGATATTTTTGTTATATCTAAATATTAAATTATTATATTTTAAGGTTTCATAAAAAAATGTGATATCCAATTATTTGTAGATGGAGAGAGTATTTATTAAAAAAATTTCAAAAAAATTGAAAGAGAGGAGAAATAACAAAAATTCTAAGGGGCTTAAAAATTTTTGTTTTATTATTTATTAAAAAAATTCCAGGAAAATTCAGAGGGAGAAAAGAGAAACTGAAGAGGCCCCACCAGTCATCGACTTTCGATCACTCCATCGATACACAATTGAAAAAAGTTATTATTTATTTATACTTAAAACTTTCTGCCTTTTTCTCTGAGTTGCTTGAGTAGTTACCCCTTCTTGACTTTTCAGCCTTCTCTGTAGGTTAAAATCTATTTATATCTTTTTTTAAATATTTTATTACTATATGATATTTTACCCTTTTATGCCAACTTGTGTCTAGGAGTATTAAAAAATTTTCAAATTTTTGATGAACTTACTTCTAATTGATTCAACCTATTCTTAGCCTTCACTGTATCAATATGGATTTCAGAGTTTCTCAATCCCTACTACCAACCTTTCAGGATTTTTAATTAATAAACCACAAAACCCTTGTGGTTAACTTTAATTTCCAAATTTGTCTTGAATTATACTTTATTTTCTAAAAATATAGTCACTCTAAAGGGTAATACTTTTGGCTATTACAACTTAATTTGTTCGGTTTGATTGCTTATTTACAGACAACAATAGTTGAAAATTTTGGATTATTTTATATGTATGTGTTGAGTTGTGGATTTCGGAGAATTGTGATTATCAATATTTTTTTGGTTTTGTGTATCTTATCTTATTATTATTTTATTTCATTTCAGGCATCATTTGTTGGATTTAGTAACAATTTGGGTTCTAGAAAGTTCAACTCAAGCAATCAAGCATTTCCAAGAGTATCAGTTTCAAGTTTAACAACAAACTCAGGTTGAGCGCATAATTGATGATTTTGCATATAAAAATGAAAGAAGAAATCATTTTAGATGAGGTGTAATCTTTATAAAGTAATAACTAAAAGCTTGTTGATGTTGGGTGATTAAATGTTGAATTTTTTTTATTTATATAAAGGGTCCAATGTTTTTTCCACTCCCCGGGTCTTTAATTTCCCAAGGTCGAGCCTAACTTTTAGGGTTAAGAACCTAAATAACGAATTCGTAGCAAAATATTTTCGTTACTTCAAATGAGTTTTGTCATTGTACTTATGATTTTCTAGTGAAGCTTGCATTTTAATGCCAAAAACCACAATCATAAATGATACTTCCTCTGTTCTTTTTAAGTGACCTTCAAGAAAAATAAAAAAAATCTTAAATAAGTGATATTTTGTAACATCCTAGAAATTTTGAGATAATTTTTTGCATTTATGTGTTGATATTATATGTAATATTTGTACATACAAGTGTGGCATTGTCGTGTCGCATAAGTATGGCATATGGCTTGGAAATTTATATGCGATATTTGTGTGGCATACCATAGAGTTGAAGTGTTGCATTTTATGAACACTAATAAGTGTGTTTAAGTGTTAGTGTGGAGTTGTATATATAAGAGTGCAGTGTATGCATGTGTATGAATACATGTATATTATATTTGTATGAGTGGAGTATGTATATGTGTATGTGTATGTGTATGTATGATATATAAAGTGAGAGTTGAAAGTCAACAAATGTAGGCTGAAAACAAAGCATCCGGTTGTCTACCTGTTGTCGGACGAGGTACCGGACATAGGGGCCCAAGGAATTGGATTTTCACCCAAACCTTAAAATTTTTGAAGGATTTTATATTGTCCGATGGCTATCCAAATGGTGCCCGCCGGCGGACAGGGGTCGGACATCTAACTCAGACTCATCGGACAATATATATATCATGTTGTTTCACTTTTTTTTATCTTGATTTAAGTGTCAAAAAGCTACTTTTTCAGCCATTCTTATCCTTTTTAGTTGTTGTGGTGAAAGAGGGTGTGATTGGGGATGATTTCGAGATTTGATTTTTATAGCTTAGTTTCATCTAGCTAGCGAGATTGTTTGTGGATAAAAAGTTTGTATTCGGATTTCTCATTGCGAGATCTTCCTTTTGAGGTAAGTCTCGTCTTCTGACTTGTTCATTTTTGTTGTTTTGGTTTTTGTGCATTTGATGTTCGTCAAAACAAAGTTGCTTTTCTTGTGTCTTATCGCATGTAGATCATCTTTATATATAGGTTCGTGGTGATCCAAACTCGTTTCCTAGATCAAATCACGGGGAGAAGTGAAGGTATGATTGGGGGTTTGCTCATGTAGAGTCTTGGTGTCTTCTATTGTGAAGTGAGGTACGAGTAGTCCATAGAATAACAATATAAGCGTGAATTTATATGTGTGCCTTACGTATTACTTTCTTATTGGTTTATATGTTTGATTACGTGTTGTTTATGTTAATTTACTTCGATTATTGCTTTGTATTTAAGCATGTGTAAACATAGAGCATAATTTATTGAGGCATATATCATATAATCATGCAAAGGCGTGGTATTTTTCAAATAAAATTTGAAAAGCGAGGTTGTAAATTGCATTGGCGATTTTGTTAAAAGCTATGTATTGCAAGGTTGAAAATGATTTAAAGCGATGATTTAAATGTATGGCATAATAAGGCGATACCTTTTTATGTGAGGAAATGAGTGATTTATGAAAGAAAAGCATTGTCGATTTAAGGTGAAGTTTTCAGATTAATATATTGCATTACATTCATTGGGTTGAGTCCTTTTGATTTCTTTTCGGGACAAGTATTGACTTTTATATCGTTGTAAGAAATAAATTAAAGAGAAGGCTCAGTGCAAAGTCGGGAAACCTGCGTAGGGATTTACCATTGACTAGCGTTACCACGCGGGAGATAGGTCAATGAAGGTTATGATTGGCATTACCATATGGGTGACGGATCATAGGATATTTTGAAAGCGAAAAAGATACTAGTCCCACCTTTATTTGTGTTGTAGCAGAGCGTGTTAGTGAGGGTAGTTGGTGTATGTGTGTTGGTATTGCATTTCATCATATTCACACCTAACATGCGCATACATGTTACATTTGAGGTACCACATATCATCACCTTTATCATGTTATTTAGAGGGCTAACTTGTACATTTTTCTTTCGTATATTGCCTCAAATTGTGTTGCATGTGCAGATGTGAGCGAGTGTCGTCTTTGAGATTGGACGTGCATACATTGTGTAGATATATGTTTGAAGATTTACTTTTGATGTATACTTTCCTAGCCTCATTCTTATTGCTATTCATTTGAGGCTTAATATTTTAGTTGATGTATTTATTCTAGACTTAATGTTGTAACACTTGTTCATATTGCAGCTTGTTGTTGCCTTACTTAGTGTTATGTTTTGGGCAAAAGCAAGGGGTATGATAAGACACAAAAAATATAGTTTCATGTACATTTTCTACACTATTTTAACTTCATTTTGCCTCATATTATATAGCGTTGGTTTTGTTCTTGTTTACTTATTTGAAATAATATTTTGTAGGGAAAAGATGCAAATTCAAGCTCGAAAGTATTGAAAAGTCTCGAAGAAATTCTTCAAGACTCGAGAACATATCAAAAGCGCAATTAAATTTCAAGAAAATTTTTTTGAAGAAAATTAAGAGCAAGTAAATGAAGAACAAAAATCAGAAATTGACTAAGGCATGAAATAGTCCAAATAATCAAACTTTAGGGATTATCGTTCGAACGGTTCACACAGATAATGGCCAGCTTCAAATCATGGGTGGACACTGATTAAGGGAGTTGTTGGAGCTTGTTTTTCTAGTTTCCAGCACATTTTCGGCAGTATGATTGTTGTAACAATATAATTTATTAATATTAGGTGAATTTTTACACTATTTAAGCAACTTTTTGGTTCAATCTTAAATATAAGAATGTAACACTACTCATTCTAAGAGAAGAGAACAAAAAATTCTTAATATTCTTGTTGTTTTTCATTAATTTATATCAAGTTTGATTGAAGTTTTTGGAATCAAGCTAAGGGTATGCTCATTCCCTTCCATTTTCTTATTCATGTTCATAGTTTGCGAGTTGTTTTCTTTATTGTTTTTAATTTCTAAATTTAATCTCTAAATTGTATTGTTAAGTTAGTTGTTGTTTTCTTGCAAAAACCATAGTTATGCATGTTCTAAGTACTTTTTAGTTGAGTACAAGTTATAGAAATATTTTGCAAGTTAGGTTATTTAATTTTTGCTACTTTCTAAATTTAATCTCTAAATTTAGTTGTTAAAAAATAGTTGTTCAACTTAATTTATATATATGTTTTAGTTATTAATTAGTTGTCATTCATATTTTATGATTATTTGCTCACTATTGTTAATTTTTACATATCATTGTCATTTTAGTTTCTAAAATTATATTTAGTCCTTTTATTCATGTTTTTCTTGTTTATTTCATTTTAATTATGAGTAGCTAAGTTTTATTTGGTTTAGCAATCGTTGATGATGATAATATGACTTAAATAAATACCTAACATGTTAATTGTAGAGTTTTAATCTACTATGTGTTGTAATTATAAATTTAGACAATATATTATGTATATGCCATTGTAATAAATCATATTTTTGGAAAGTAATTGGATTTTATACCTATGCAAGTCTTTTGAAACCCTCGGTCATAGTTATGATCATGCTATGATGGCATTCCCAAGGTATTTTAATTGATTTATATACTTGAAAACCATTTTCTTGAAAAATACAATTTATGGCTATTCCGGCTATAATTAACTTGAGATAGCCCATGAAGACCAAGAGAAAACGACCTTTACTTGTCCATTCGGGACATTTTCTTACCGTCGTATGCCCTTTGGGTTATGAAATGTGTGGGTCATCTTTTAAAGGTGCATGATAAGCATTTTTAGCGATATAGTTGAAACAAATTCTCGAAGCCTTTATGGATGACTTCTCAGTTTATGGAGATACATTTTCGGAATGTCTTCACAATTTTGATCTTGTTTTTGCTTGGTGTGAAGAGACCAATTTGGTACTTAATTTGGGAAAAGGGCCATTCATGGTCACTCGAGGTATTATCTTAGGCCATGTTGTTTCTTCTAAAGGAATTAAAGTTGATAAATCCAAAGTGGCATTTATCGAGAAATTTCCGCCTCCAAAGACAATCAAAATATTCGATCATTTCTAGGACATGCAAATTCTATAGGTGATTTATCCAATCTTTTAGCTTGATTACTCGACCATTGTGCCATCTCTTATCTGTGGATGTTCTCTTTGAGTAGACACTGAAATATTAAGAAGAATTTGATAAGCTAAAAGCATTGTTGATTTTCATACTTATAATGTAATCTTCCAATTGGTCTCTTCCTTTTGAGCTTATGTGCGATGTTAGTGATTACACCATAAGAGCAGTTCTTGGGTACCGAAAGGAGAAGAAATCTCATATTGTATACTACGCAAGTAGAACTCGCAACGATGACCAGTTGAACTATACTAACACTGAGAAGGAAATGCTAAAAATTGTGTTCACTTTTGATAAGTTCCGATCTTACTTGATAGGTTCACATGTTACTATCTTCACAGATCATTCGGTCCTCAAGTACCTTCTTATTAAGCAAGATGTTAAGGCTCGGTTGTTAAGATGGATCTTAATGATGCTAAGGCTCGGTTGTTAAGATGGATCTTACTTTTGAAAGAATTTGATATTGAGATCAAAGACAACAGAGATGTTGAGAATGTGGTAGCGGATCATCTTTCAAGATTTCATAGCCAACCATACAAGGATCAAGATCTGCCTATCAATGAGAATTTTCTCGATGAACAATTCTTTCTTCTTGAATTTAACTTACTTTCATGGTATGCCAACCTAGCCAATTTTTTAGTTACGAGTGAAATTCCATCCTCTTAGACCACTTTAGACAAGAATAAATTCTTGAGAATTGTACAAAATTTCTATTGGGATGAGCCTTATCTCTATAAGTATTGTCTAGATCAAATCATCCGACGATGCATTCCGGATGAAGAATTCCAAAGTGTTATAGAAATTTTGCCACTCGGCCGCTTGTGGAGGCCATTTCTCCGCCAAAAAGACAACTACCAAAATTCTTCAATGTGGGTTTTTGTCGCGCCCCCGAATCCCAAGCACCTGGAACCCGGAGTTGCGAATGTGTTACCAATCTCCAAACTCATAAAACCACCAAACCAGATCCATAATC
>MKEJ01024758.1:0-13889 GCA_001753735.1 Embelia ribes | reverse complement strand
TAGGATGAGAACTTTCATAAAGGCAATTGATGAGAAAGTTTGGAGAGCTGTTTTGACTGGTTGGGTACATCTTATTAAAACTGATGTTGAAGGAAAAAGACCTTCATACTAGAAGAATCTTAGTCAGCTAAAGAAGATAAACTTGCTAATAACAATTCTTGAGCTTTAATGCAATATTCAATGGAGTTGATGCAAATCAATTCAAATTGATCTCTACCTGTGAGTCATCAAAAGAAGCTTGGAATATTCTTGAAACTGCATATAAATGATCCTCCTGTGTGAAGCTATCAAAACTTCAAATGCTTACAACAAGGTTTGAAAATCTACAAATGCAAGAATATGAGAGTATTTCAGACTTTGATTCCTAACAAAGTGATATTGCAAATGAAGTTTTTGCTTTGGGGGATAAGTATTCTAATTCAAAATTGGTTAGAAAAATATTGCGATCTTTGCCAGGAAGGTTTGCATACAAGGTTGTTGCAATTGAGGAAGCTAAATAAGTGGATTTAATGAAATTAGAATAATTGATGGGATCATTGTGAACTTTTAAGATGAAGTTAAACCAGAACTAGAAAGAAAGGGGTATTGCATTACAGGTTGAACTAAGGAGTCAAGAAGAAAGTGGTGATGAACAAGATGAAGTTGCAAAATCCCTAGCCCTATTGACAAAGAACTTAAACAAATTTATGAAGAAAATTAACAAAAAGAATCAGTATGGAGAAGCTGAAAAATCACGAAAATGTCAGAAAAATAGAGGAAATTTCAACAATGGGGAATTCAAGACAAGGAATAGAGGAAACTGTTGCCATAAATTCCCATAAACTCGGTGACATGAGTATATAATAGAGTAAATAAATTAAAAGGAAATGGATAAATAATGCTACAAAGTATAACGAATATGAAAATAGACATAACAACATCTATGTCATATTCCCACGAGCCCGATAAATATCAAAGTCTGAATATATACATACATCAAGTCTTATAGTAGCTACAACAATCCCCAACCTTATTTACATATCGATACTATACTAAAAGAAATAGGAAGGCCAATGCCAACACTATACAAAATAAAGTTTCAAGTTACTTGCTCGACAAAAAAATATGTACATACACATTTTCGACTACGACCTCTAATAACAAAATATACATGTGAAGAATAGAGGCAACAACATCTAAATATAAAAGCTGCTATCGTATACGTCCATTCCTAAGCATGATCAATGCTAATCTCTCCCCTACAAAACAGATTGATAGACAATGTGAAAAAAGGAAATACGAGTTAGATGACCAATCAAACTTACGAATGAGATTATGAACTTTCGATATGTATGCACATGCTAACATAGATAAATTATGTACATGCTTATGCATTAAATGAAGTTTATAATATCAATGAATAATCATGAATGAAGTCATGAAAGAACTACGAATGCCACGAGTGGAAGTATGCACATGTTTTTGTATAAAAAGTAAGAACATATTATCAACGATAATCATAAGTGTACAATGTAATGCTATACATATCTACGATACTACAAATGCTACGAATACTATGAATGTAAGTATGTTCATGCTCGTGTAAAAACAATGAAACATACTATCAACAAAGGTCATGAGTGAACAATGTAATGCCTCATGTCTACGAATGCTACGAATTATGATAACGAACTAAGACTCAAGTAGAAAGTGGGACTAGTATCTCTACGAAGATTTTGGGGCGAACTATGAATGCCACACCTATAATCAACACATCTTGTACGACGTAAATTATAGGCCCGACTTTAAGATTCAGTAACACCTATAGTAATCGAAGGTATCTCCCTAAGTAGATTTCCAAGCTCTCACGGTAGGAGTGTATGTTCCTAAGTTTACCTATGATCCCTGAAGGGTAAAATTCACGAATTTTACTTTAGTAACAGAAGATACTGGCATTCCAAAAAGAAATATAAAATCATTGAATTTCCTATGAATGCCAGTGACATGATGTATTCATGATAAATGACAATAATACAACATATTTATGATATTCATGTTTTTCAATTTCAACGAATTGCACTGCTTTTATTTCCACGAAACTATACATTTTCTATAAATGAAAACAAAGTTGTATTCTATGAAAGTTTTAAAAAGTCTACGAATATCATGAATATATATATGCCTCGATACAACGAAAATGATACAATGTCATGTTTATGTTTTATGCCACGACATATGCTACAAGAAATACTACGATGATATTGATGTACATTATCAATACTACAAAGATGTTACAATATTAATACTAGGAAATCTACAATGAATATAAGGTCACGAACTTGAGTAATAATTCTTCTACGATATACTACGAGTAAGGTCTATCACTAAAAAATCATTATATGGTAATGAAAGCAAACAAGAAAATAAAGACATTTAAATGCACATCAATACGCACACTCTCAATATTTAGTTTGCAATTCACAATTTACCCATGCTTAAAAATCCTTCAAAATCCCCCGAATGATTTAAGAAACTTTCCCCCCAAAAGCCCTCTTCTTGCGCCTTGGAAATGATCTAGCTATGAACTTCGGATGAACTAGGACCGAGACATCAAGAGGAAGTTGTACTAATTTATTTTCATGAGCCAAAATGATACCCAAAATGAGGTAGAACAAATGAGAAAATAAATTAGGGATACTTACATCAAATTGTTCCCACCGAGACAAGGATTTCTAATTTGGGCCTCGGGGAATGAATTGATGAAGATGAATAAGCCCAATAACTTGGATAAAGTATGGAACACCCCCCTTTATGGGGAAAAAGTATTTGACTTAACATACTTTAATTCAAAATTGACCAGTTGGATCGATCTAATAGTTGTTGGATCGATCGGTTCCTTATTTTGGGTCGATCCAACAGCTAGTTGGATCAATCGGACCTACGGGAATTTGATATCACCCGAACCCATATTTTTGGCCGATAACTTCAAAAAATACTCTTAATCACTTCCAGATACTAATAAAAGTATTTTCCAACTTTCGGAATGCTATTAAAATGTTTGGAACTGATTCTACGCGATTTAACTCGATTACCGAAGAACCCCGACACGGATACCCTAAATGATCCTCGAAATCCCTACAAATGGAATCCAAAAACCACTAAAGATATAATCAGTTATGAATGATATTCAATGAATACGAATGCATCACTACGATAATGAATCATAGTCCATGGCTATGATATGCATAATGCCTACGTAAATGAGACAACACTACAAAGAGAGATATAACAATGCCTACGAATGCAACGATGAAGATAAATAATATCATTAAAAGTTATTAATAATTATATTAGCAAAAAATTTATACAAATTTTTGGGATGTCACATAATCTAGTGTAAAGAGTGTGATGGGTGTATATATATTCAAGCTGAGTGTGTCAACACCTTAAAGAAGGAAAAAATCCTTGAATTTAACATGGATTGATGAAAACTCATAAGGAAGTCAGGAGTAAGAAGATGAGCATACAATCAACTATGTGGCTTTTACAACCAAGCTTGAAGAAGAAGTGAAGACTAGGGTTGTTTTAGACAATGTTGCAACATTATTAGCAACAAGGTCTGCTCTTTGTAATTCTGAAATGTTGCAGGATGCTTTATCTTCAGATTCAAGAAGCAACAATAATGAGTAAGAACTAATTGAAGACAAGATTCATGATGCTTACAGGTTAATGTTTAGTAAGTGGATCAGTGTGTGCAAAATAAATAAGAGTTTGGAAGAAAAGAACAAAAGATTTTTCAAAGAAAATGAAGATCTGTAAAGTGTCATAAAAGGGGCTGAATTACAAGCTAAGAAGAGGGAATAAAAATTAAAGGAGATTGATGGAAAGTTATTGCAACTTCAGAAGAACATCATGCTAATGAACTCTAGCTTAGCTAAGTTTAAACATCCTTTGTCAATAGGAAGAGTGGGGAATAATTACACATGAATTGGATATACTAGGAAAAATTATACATCAACAACTGTGTTTATGAAAGAAACTAGGCTTCTCAAGATTAAAAGAAGTCATGAAGCAAAACCTTCAACAACACTCTAAAAGTGATTTGTACATATATGCCATTTATGTGGGAACTCAGGGCACTTAAGACCTAAGTACTTCAAATACTTGACAAACTTAAGGAGATGTATGTCTAAGAAACCAAACTTAGGGAAAATTACCTACTTGAATCTCCTAAACTGAAGTGGGTTAGAAAACCAATTTTCCAAGGTTATATTGCATACACTTCTTTAAAAATAAGTTATAGTGATGTATGGTACTTTAATAGTAGTTGTTCCAAATATATGACTGGTAATAAAGATTTTCTGAAAGACTTCTAAAGTATCTCAAAAGGGCATGTTACTTTTGGGGATGATGCTAAAAGGAAAGTCATAGGTAATGGAATTCTCAGTGTAGATTCAATTTCTAACTTAAATGATATATTGTATGTTGAAGGACATAAGGCTAATTTGATTAGCATAAGCCAACATGTGATCAGAATCTCTATGTGAACTTTACCAAGAACAAGTGTGAGGTATTTGATGATATAAAGAGGTGTGTCATGAAGGGAGTAAGATCATCTGACAACTGTTACAGGTTAATAAAATTTTTCATTTATCAGAAGAGTGGTTTGGAGAACATGAAAATTTGGTATCAAAGACTCGGCCATCTTAACCATAAAAAACTTGTTAAAATATCTCATGTTGAAGTTGTCAGAGGACTACCACAATTTGGACATAAGCCTTATGGAGTATGTGGGTCATGTCAAATTGGCAAATATATTAAAGTGTCACATAAAGTGTTCCAACAAATTACTATATCAAGAGGGCTGGAACTACTTCATATAGACTTAATGGGGCCTATGCAAGTAGGGAGTGTTGCTAGCAAAAGATATGTGTTTGTATATGTGGATGACTACTCAATGTTCACTTGGGTGGATTGTATTAAAAATAAATTAGACACATCTAGAGTTTTTAAAAATTTGTGCATCATGTAGAAAAAGGGAGAAGAGTAGCAACGTTGGAAAGATTGTTAGAATCATAAGTGACCATGGGAGAGAGTTTGAAAACTTTATGTTTGCAGAATATTGTAACAAGCATGGTATTGCTCATGAGTTCTCAGCACCCAAAACTCCACAGCAGATGGTATTGTTAAAAGAAGAACATAACTCTCCGTGAAATTGCTCGTGTAATGTTGAATTCAAAGAAATTAACTCATACGTTATGGACTGAGGCAGTTAACATAGCCTGTTATATTGTAAATAAGGTGTATATGAGACCTGGAATAACAAAAATATCCTATGAAATTTGGAAAGGGAGGAAACCAAATGCTGGCTACTTTTATACTTTTGGATCAATGTATATTATGTACTTAATGATAGTGATAAATGTGAAAAATTTGAGGCCAAAAGTGATGAAGGAATTTTTCTTGGGTATTCTTTGTACAACAGGGCATACAGGGTATACAACAAAAGAATCAAGATATGGAATCAACAAATATAGTTGTGAATAATTTAAAAAATGTGTACAAGTTAGATGACGAATGATTGATCAGAATTGGTGAATATTTAGAGGCTCAAGAATTCACAAATTCACAAAAGTAACTGAAGGAGAAGAGGTTGTAGACAATGTTGCAACACCTTTTGAAACATTCCTAAAAACAGATGAGAAACTGAGGGGTTTCAAGATGTTACTGACCAAATCATTAGAGAACCCTCTTATAGAGTGAGAAAAAATCATCCAGTTACAGAGATCATTGGGAATATTGAAGGAAGAAGGACCAAAGATAAACCAAGGATCAACTAGTAGGATATGATTTGGTATGTTTGCTATACTTCACCCATTGAACCAAAGAATGTGAAAGAAGCACTTGAATATGAAGTGTGAGTGAATGCCATGCAAGAAGAGCTAAAACAATTTGAACGTAATGATGTTTGGGAACTAGTACCTAGATCTAAAGGTACAAATGTAATTGGAATAAAATAAGTGTTCAAAAATAAATCTGATGAAATGAGTAACATTACAAGAAACAAGGCTAGATTAGTAGCTCAAGGTTACACACAAGTTAAAAGGATTGACTTTGATGAGACATTTTCTCTAGTAGTAAGGATTAACTTCATATGGCTTAAAACAAGCCCTTAGAGCCTGGTATGAAAGATTGAAAAACTCTCTATTGAAAAATAGATACACCAGAGGAGGAGTTGACGAAACTCTATTTATTAAGAGCACTAGGTCCGAAATTACTATTGCACAGATATAAGTGGATGATATTGTGTTTGGATCAACCTTTTTGAGTAAGGTAAATGAATTTGTTGATCAAATGAAGAGTGATTTTGAGATTACCATGGTGTGAGAACTTAATTACTTCATAGGTCTACAAGTAAAATAAATGAAAGAAGAAATTTTTTTATTACACTGAGCAAGTATACTAAAATTCTAGTGAAGAAGTTTGGTTTTAACATAGAAAAGCACATAAGGACACAAATGAGATAAAAAGTGAAACTAGGTAATGATGAAGAAGGAAAAAATATGGATAAAAAACTGTACAAAAGCTTGACTAGAAGTGTATTTTATCTAACTACTAGTAGGCTAGATATATGCTACAACATGTGAGTATGTGCTAGATATCAAGCAAATCTAAAAATGTCCCATTTGGCTACAGTAAAGAGGCTAATCTGTTATGTAAGTGGCATTACTGAATATGGAATTTGGTACTCTAAAGATATAAATGCAAATTTAGTTGGTTTCAATTTTGTAGATTGGGCTAGTAATGCAGATGATAGAAAAAACATTACTGGCAGTTGTTTTTATCTTGGAAATAATTTGGTTTCCTAGTTCAATTTCAAGCAAAATTCAATTTCTTTGTCAATAATAGAGGTAGAATATGTCACAACTGGTAGTTGTTGCACTCAACTATTGTGGATGAAACAGATGTTAGAAGACTATGGAATCAGTAATGACAGTTCAACTATATATTGTGACAACATGAGTGCTACCAACATATTAAAGAATCCAGTACAACACAACAGAACCAAACACATTGATATAAGGCATCACTTTATCAGAAAATTAGTTGAAAAGAAGACTGTTGTTTTAGAGTATGTTGCAACAGAGTTCCAACCAACAGACATATTCACAAAGGCCTTAGATTCAAACAGATTTGAGAAACTAAGTATAGACTTGGGGGTATGTATTGTAAATTAATTCATATTTATATGTGTATTTCTGTTTAAGAATATATATACAGGAAACGGATTATGAGACAAAATTTTTTACAAAAAATCTTACAAATTTTGTTGGCCGTTGGATCTGAAGCGATCCAACGGCTAGCATATATAATATTTTTCTATTATCTCTCGATATTTTTTCTGATATATCCTAGCTGTTGGATCGCTTCAGATCCAACGACCAACAAAATTTGTAAGATTTTTTATAAAAACTTTTGTCCAATGATCCCTTCCCATATATATATATATTCAATTTTTTTTCTCTTTACAAAATGGCATATTTATATTTACCTACAAGGTTTAAAACCCTAATTTCTGAGCATCACTAGGTTTTATGGTAAACTCGGAGTAAGGTTCAAAATCCAGAGGTGTTGAAACATATAAAAGACGAAAGGTGATGGCTGGTGAATGTTTGTCTTTAGATTGTTTGGTAATTGTGCCTTATGTTCTCTAATGCCTTATAATGTTGTTGACACAGAAGTAGATGTTGCTACTCTTGGTATATTGAACACTCCACAAAGATTATCAGAAATTGGTCAAAATTAGTCACAATCAATTACATGTACTCCTATTTCTCCTACTTTAAGTGAAATATTAAGGGACATAGATGAGTTAGTTGTTCCAATATCAAACTCTCCTCAGTGTGAATTAGGGAATGTACAAGCTAAAAGAAAACCCTCAATTCCCATTGTATCTGAAGAACCTACTAAATGTGAGGGTGAAACCAGTTCTTGCAGGGGTGTATCTTTAGACTATCCAATTGGTTTGCCTACTCGTACTCCTACACGCATGGAAGACATTATATCCTCATTAAATAAGGAGAAAGAAAAATCTATTGAGAGTAATTCCTCGTTCGATTAAGAAGCTGACAATGTTAGTGGGAAAAATTATAATGTGTAAGTATCTGGTAGTCTTAATGAAGAAAATGCTAGTTTAGAAAAGGAGGGAGCTCAGAGAGTTCATATGATGATATGGAGATTGTTGAAAAAGGGGTTTCCAAACTTGTTGTACAACCAGTAAGGAGGCCTGTTGCAACATCTGTCAGAATGAATATTAGAAGAAATGTATAGGGATTTTATCCTCAATCCTTTGTCAAGTTAACAAGAAGTTCAACAAAAAAGTATAGTGAAAAGAAGAAAAAAAAGGGATCAACTATTTGAGGTGAGAAAATTTGTAAGGATATAGCAAAGGGATAGTTCTTTTGTTTCAAAATCTAAGGATCCCAAGATTGACTCTGGTAAGAGTTCAGCTGCTCAAAAATCTAATTCTAAACCAACTCCTAAAAGAAAAGGCAAATAGGCAGCAATTCAAGGTACATTTTCCTCACTTTTTAGCACTAACTTTAATGAGAATGTGTATCAAAATATTGTTCAGAGAAAGTTGCATCCTGAACGTGTATTTGATGTGAGTGCACACAAGGATTTAGGGATCATACAATTACTAGAAAAATAACATCTCTATAGTACCTGTACCCAAGGTTAAGCCTTATGTTCGAAATGTTATGTTAATCTGATAGAAGATATTGAGAATGGTGAGTCTGAATATTATATGAAGGCATTTGTGAGGGGTTATTGGTTCAAAATTTCCCTTTCTTTGATCAATGAGTACTACGGTTGCACTGGCTATGAGGGTAACACTGAGTTTGATTTTGAAATGGTTATTGCTGAGTTAACTACTGGGGTACGGGTTAAATGGCCAGAAGGAATGGATTTTCTGGCTTTAGAACTGAGTTCGAGATACTCAGTTTTACACAAGATTGCATTGACAAATTGGGTACCTAGTCTTCATATTACCAATGTCAACAAAGTTCTGTCTAAAGTATTATTCATGTCGGGTATTGAGGTCTCTTTTGATTTTGACCAAATAATTTTTGAGCAAGTGGTGAAGAATGCTAGGGTTGTGACAACTCATCCTAAATTACCTTTCCCTTCCTTAATCTATGAGTTGCTAATGGCTTAAAAGCCAATAAGAAAGGAGACATTAATATTGGAAAAGGCCAGAAGACTTCTTCATATCTCTTAAAAACTAAAATCTGCGAAACATATGGATGGCATTAAGGGATAGGTGCTTGGGAATAAAGCTACAGATATAAGAGATCACACTCAGGGGGAGAATATAGAAATTCAACAGGATAGTAGTAAACCAAGGGGTGCTAAGCATCCTGATGTTGGGCTTGTTGGTATATAGGGGTCAAGTCATATTACAACTTCTGAAACCGGGGTTGCAAATTTGAATGGACTAGCTATTGCAAAAGCTAGACTTGCTCAAAAAAAATTTCTGATTTAGACATTGCTCATTGCTTACAGGGGAGTCCTTTCTTCCTTTGTTTACACTACCCTATCCGATTCTGCTTCGTTCTAGTATTTTGGCTGTTCTTTTTTCTTTTTTTTGGTTGCACAATTGTTTCTTTCCTCAAACTTATATTAGAAGTTGCTCTGATGTTTACTCTTTGGCCTCTTTTGACAAAATAGGGGGAGATGGTGGATGGTGGTCACTTTTATGTTTGGAACTTATGTGTCTTTGGTAATAACCTCGATATGGGTATAGTTTTTGCCAAAAAATATCAAAGGGGAAGAATGTTAGGTTCATATTGATGTTGGCATTTTTTTGGTTGACACTGTGTGAATATTCTGATAGCATTGAAGGATAATTTTGTGGCATATCTTAGAGAATATGATCTGTAGTAGTTTTGGAAGGACAAGCTATTTTTGAATATGCTAAGGAAGGATATTATCTCTTGATATGGCTATAACAATTTTCTTTGTTTATTCACAAGCCTATAACAAGAATAATCAAAATAATATTTTGGGTGATTCTGGTACATTGAAAAAGAGATTTGTGTGATACATATATATATATATGGAGAAATGGATCAGTGTGTAATCATTTTTTTACTATCCCAAAATTATATTGAAACACAATAGTGGTGACTTGTAGAAAAAATTGTTGCAACAAGATCTGTGATGACTTTGTTGAAGTGGCTCAGTAAGTTTTGATTATAATGTTTTAATATATGTCCACTGTTGTTATTAGTTTTCACTGGTATTTGAGCTATTCTAGAGGAAGTTTTATGAAGATATTGATTACTATGTTTTGGGATTTTGCTGAGATCAGAATATAACACTTCAAAGTAGGAAATGTTTCTGTAAAGACGAGTGGTGCTTGTTAAACTATTCATTAAGTAGATTCATCATCATGACTACAATTGTTAGAGAGAGTCTTTAATTGTGTAAGATCAATTAGTGGATGTAATATCTAGTTTGACTTAGTAGATTGTTTATTGTCTAGGCGTGGCCCCGTAAATGTAGGTTATGACCGAATCACGTTAAAAATTCTCTGTGTTTATTTATTTATTGTCTCCTTCTTCATAAAATATAACAGTAAATAAGGTTGCATTAAAATACATCCACCATAAGGAAAAACAGAACCAGGTTCAGTGTTGTTGCAACAATTTGTATAACAAGCGTACTTCAGACCTTTCAAGTACCATAGATAATTACATATGAACGCTTCATATATTTCTATAAAGTGTAAAAGAAACTTGGACAATTGTATGCAGAAGATGGGCACATTCCTAATGCAAGTTCTGAGTTTCACGTGGACACATCTAAAGAGGGTATTCACTGTAATGAACAAAAGGCTTTAGCCGCAATGACACTTTCAAAAGAAGGAGGTCTTGTGACCAAATGTGTTGGTATCATGGGTTCGGTTTTCAGGGTAATATAGGATTTAGTGTATAAGAAAATTGTCTTGATTACCAATGTGATCAACTTTTAGAATAATTATATTGTCAAGTAAATAATGCCTTGTCACAAAAACTGATGCATTAGTGATTGTAAAACTGTTTGTTACGGAGCAAAAGTTATTGCCCAACGAGGTGACGAATTGATATGAAACAGTGAATCAAAAAATCTCTCAGTTATTTATATACGTATTATTTTGTCTTAAGTTCATCACTATGATTTTGAAATTATAGTGTCTTGAAGGGGGAAAAAAGATAAATGTTATGAAGAGCACCAATTTGTCAGTGTGTTTGACAACCCAATTTTAGTTTTCAGTTTTTTAAAAACAAAATCATGTTTTCTATTCAATTTTCCTTATTCGGCTTTCAAAATATGAAATTTTTTCATTGCTTATTCCGAGAACTCGTTTTGTCATGCGCAAAATTCTGAAAAATCCGTACTCATGAATTTTGAAAATAAAATCTACTCTAAATAATACTATCAAAAACTACCCAGAATGCTCAAGTCTCATCATGCAATACTATTGTAATTGGATCAGCATTGATTATATCTCAAAATCTATGCTTTACAGATTTTACGAGCCCTTTTTAAAATATCATTAAATTAAAAAGTTTGGCTTGCACAAACCAATAGAAACACATCTTCCTAGGCAATGCCGGATTTACAAGAAATGAGGCATAAGACAAAAACAAAATTTAGGCTTCTTAAAATCACATCATTAATAAGTGAGCTAAAAGTGGTGCTTGAATAAAACTACTTGCAACCAAAACAAAAGATTTTATCAAATTCTTTTGAATATACTAACCATCTACGGTCATGCTTCTCTTCATTTGAAAGTTTTCTAGTGTAGAATGATCTAGAAAGCGTCTATTGTTCTCATCTTTCGCAAACACTAAATAATCATCTCTTATTGGATTATTTTTTACTATTACATCTCTTAAATTTGCAACTATAAATGCCTAATTTTCATAATCATATATATTGACATGCCTTGTTAGTTTATTCAAAAGATTTTAAGGGGCCCCCTAAATTTAAAAAGTTGTTTATTTATTCTACAGATTTGATTCTATAATTAATAAATAAATTCTAAAATATGGCCTTTTATCAATATTTTTTTTATATGAGAATAATTAAATATGAGGCCAAAATTTTAGGCCTTTATTAAAAAATATTATTTTTATTCTAAAATTATATATATATATATATATATTAATTTTTTTTTAAAAAAATTGAAAATCCCTTATTTTCAGGAGTCTAGAACGATTATCTTAGTTGCATTATGAAAAATACACCTCTGATCATGGAATTTACAAGTTTTCAAAAGACTTACACTTATACTATCATTAATACACATAGTACTTGGTCGATTATCCAAATAAATACCCCTTCAAGTCCCTATATGAAGCAACTTTTAGCTGGGCACAAGAAGGCTTCTTTAGGCACTATGTGCGCTTTCGTGTAGAGGAATGAGGGATGCAGAGGCCAAAAGTGGGCTATAAGATCCTGACGATCTTGATCCAATAGTTCAAATTTTTTTTACAATATTATGTATTTATTTTTTAAATTATAAATTAAAAAAATTTAGACCATTGGATCAAGATCCCGTGACTCAAAATTGAGTTACAAAATCCTATAGCCCACTTTTGGTTGCAACATCCCTCGTTCCTTCTCATAGAACCGCACAATTCAATAAGTAAAATGGTAGACATGATTAGTTATAAATATTATTCAATATAATCAACTGTGCATAGGGGAAGAAAAACGTACTTCACAAAATCTTATCAATCACATTGTTTCTCTAACCTCACGCAAACAAAGTTCTCATACACAAAATTTAAAATATTCTTTAACCCGGATGTAATAATATATTATGTTGTAACCTCTCTTGAGACCCAACCAAAAAGCAGATATGTAAGGGGACCGATTACCGAATCTCTCTAATGCGATCAATAATTCATATTTTTATTTCAAAAACTCATAGAAGCTCATCAGGGTTACGAGGTTTGGGACCAATTATAAAATCCCAAACAAAATATATCTCTTATGAATCAAAGTCAATAAATAAATGTATATTTTCCAATAAATATTACAATTTTTTCAAATTTCTGCATACACAAGTTTCACAATAATTTCTCATGTGCCAAATTTATAATGTAACATATTTTTCTCAAATTTTCCACACAGCTACTTCTCACACATAATTCATTTGGAGGCATGCAAAATTATCACAAAACATAGTTCTTCATAAAAGGAAGAAAGATGTGCCTAACAATAGCATACTCAATATACAATTATCATGCAAAATTTATCGTAAGTCTTGTTGCTGATAACTGACCCGTAACTCTGAAATTAACATTAATATACTGCAATTATCAAGGGGCTGGTTGCTGCCCATTGGGGAATGTTACCGAAAATTTGTCAAAAAATATTTTTTCTATATAAAAATTAGCGAAAAATCATAAATAGGCTAAATTCTAGCTTGTATAGAATTTCTGAATTTGGACAGGGAAAAATGAGTTATGCTTATGTCAAATTATGAAGAAAGCGTTGCAAAAGTCAGTATTTAGACCTTGGAATCACATGCAATCGCAAATCCTTAAGAATTTGGTTGATTTTCCTTGATTTATCTCTTTGTCTCTCTCTCTCTATGCAGAACGCATGTTAAAATTGGTAAAAAAAAATGGAGAAGAAGGCTTTGTCGAGTTTTAAAAATAACAGAGAGGGTGTTGACAGGGTGGAGGACCCTGTCGATAGTGTTGATACTATCAATAGTTGCCTCCCCCACTGTCGGTAGGAAGTAACATGTTTTCTAGGCTTCATTTTCAAATTTTAATTTGAAAATAAAGGCTGTTCAAATTTCAGAAGCCAATAATTTTTGTTCCCTCTACTTAATGTCCATTTTTACT